>JABFOV010004114.1:0-14630 GCA_022817685.1 Aradophagus sp. ZL-2020 | reverse complement strand
GTATGCACGTGCATTATATACGCCGACGTATACAGTCGCCATGTAAGGGAGATAGATTACGACAACGACCCCACGCCAACTGTCAGTGGCCGAGACCTACCCCAACTTTGGACCGGGTTTTATCGCGGGTGTTTGTGCGATTGTGTGTGTTCAAGGTACTGTGCTTTAGTCGGCTTCATTATACTTCCGATCACATAGGTAAATATTTGCTATCAATTTCGTTTGGTCTTGCATAATCAACTTGTTTTAGGAGCCGGCTATTGCTACCGGGGATTAATTAGTCGTAACGACTCGTCGCCCATCGTCAGTTAAATGTCAGTTAACTCCAACGATGTTTTGTTGTCGTTTTTTTCTTTTTTCTAGTATTTTAACTTTTTTATTTTTACCTGACGACAGAACGTTGATGTGTACGATGTTTGCACTACTTTATATAGTCTTTCCAAACAAAGCATTAATCGTCGAATTATATTTTGCAATAATTGGCGTGAAACATAGTCGTTCGGTTACTTTTTCAGACCATACAATTGTTGGTAAGCAAGCAGGATAAAGTTGTGTTACATTTCATTGCATTGTTTCTTTTTTGCTGTTGATCGACAGCGTAGTCGCTTTCTACAGTGGTATCTAATTCTGTTACGGCATGCTGATTTCTGTCACAGTGACAGATGGTTTATGGTTCCGGGCTTGTCGCTCGCTCGTATATATCGCTGAATGTTTTGCAGATCAACAGATAACGTTGCAAAGTGCTTGGCCGTGGTCCTAATCGCATTACAATTCGTAACAACGAAGGTGCCGGAGATTTGCGTTAATAATCACGCGATGTAAATGCAAATGTTTTTAATTGCGACTGAAATATTTGTCCGGGTGCATTCGAATTGCTGCGATTTTGAATGAATTCACACGCACTGAGAGAACTCGTCGGGAATTTGTCTTTCAACAAAAGTTTCGTCGTCCACCGGGCGGTAACAAGTTTATGTCTAATCAAATTGAAATAGATTTGCGCAAACTTGGACCGATTAGTAATTTAAATTTGATTAAACCTGTTCAGACGTTTAATATAAACAGTCGAAAGCCAAGTATGTCGAAATCTGGTTGCACGTTATTAATCGATTCGACGTCGAATCATTTACGGGGATAAAAATAATCGGTGTCAAAAATGCAACGTCGATGGAATTATAATTCGATTATTATATGAATCTTTGCCGTTTATGCACTATACTGCCCAATATTTGTTAGACTGTTTTGCCCACTGTCGAAATTGTTGTTAATGTTTGGAAAGCGCGTGCTGAAATCTGTTTGCTATTCTTATAACTCGGCGCAGTTGTGACGCGGAATTGATTATCGACGAATGTGTGTCAGCGGGGGCAAATGTTGTTCGAATCGCAATTTCAAATCCCATCGATTCGCCGGTGAACTATTTCCCTACAAACTTCCCCATGAAGTCAGGCATTAAGAATTTATTGCAGACTGTCGCCAGGATATAACATTTCCGTAAGTTAATTGCTCCGAGATGATTTCGGGCTTGTCCTCTTTTTAGCATCCGTGTAATAGGGAATAAGTAGATGTTGCTTTGGCGGTAAAAACGATCAGCTCGTTATAACAGTTTTGCACAATCTTTTCCTCGCGACCAGAAGTGAGTTAGTGAACCGGTAATTGGTTAATGCCCGCCGTTATCGATTCGACTTTCAGAAGAATTAAAAATATCTTTGGAAAGAAGAAAGAGGTTGAACGAAAAATGTGATTCTGACAGTCGAGGATTATACATATGAAAAGTAAAAGATCTGATTGTTCATGTTCTGAGACGTTATCTTTTATCAAAAAGGTTTTATTATAGTTTATGATCTGTTTAGGTATCTGAAAGATGCGATTTTGTAAACGAATAATTGAATGTACGCTGCGATAATGTATTATTCATAAACATTCTGTTTTTCTTTATATACTTTTTGAAAATGAAGTGACTGACCAACGAAATTGAACATAATTTAATAAAATTGGATTATGCAATCTTGAAACTGGTCATTTTTGTTTAAAAGGAAACAAAAAACAAAGTGGATGAATAACACGTAAACGTAGGAAAAAGCAAGGAAAGAGTAAGCCACTCTTCTCACCATTATTTACTTCGTGTGTGTAAATGTTTGTATCCTGCTTCACTGTATAGCAAAACGAACGTCCTTTTAAATCAAAATGATATTTAAATGGTACATATAAATGATAATAAAGTAAATTTACCACAGTATCATTAGAATTATTTGTACTGTTAGCACAACATATTCATTTTTTCTATTGTTTTCAAAACCGCGTTAATGCAATTTAAATTTAATTGACATTGTTTACATGGCAATATACAGCTTTTTTATGCGTTGATTTTATTTTAGGATTATAAATAAAAATGATAAATTAGTGATTACTTATGATTAGTGTAGCATCTAATTTGTATCTTTGTAAACACGTATTCAATAATTCAATAGTATAAAACAGGTCTCCTTTCATAATTTACACCAACATTGCAGCGATATACATAATACTGTTACCTGTACAGTAATAGACAATACGGTGTTGTCATTTACACACTGTTCCTTTAAATATGTACAATAACAATTAATATAAATGCAATTACTGGTGCATATTAAATAAGCAATATCATTATTAACGTAAGCTAATCATTTTACAAACACAGACGATTTATTGCTGTAGTTTGATCTATCTACGTAATTAAAAGCAAAAGTTTATTAATGGTCATTAGTGAGTGATACAATAATTGTAAATTAATATCGCGTCAATATTATGACAAATGTATGCATTATGATATTCTTTTATTTTTCTTCACATATTTACAGTAAATAGTATTAGCTAATAAAGTGAAACTATTTATTGCATCAAAACTTTGAATAAGTTTGTAGTGCGTGATAACATTGGAATTATAATCACTGCCGCAGTAAATCAGTAGAATAGTTTATGATAAAGTCAGGATATTGCTCTGTAAATGTACAAATATTCATAATTAATTTACGGAATATACATTTGATTCGAATTGTTTGCAAAATGTGTATAAACGCAGAATGCTTAAGGTTATGTTTAATTAGATGTGAATATTAAACTTTTTAAAATGTAACGTGAACAATGAGGCGATCGTGTAATAAAAATAAAAGATCGATTATTTGTTAGATTTTAGTCGTAAACATTTTTTTCTGTTTTTCTACATTCTTATCTTTTCAGATAAAACTGTTTGGTTACTAAATATTTTTGGTTTCTTACTTATCACAAGTTATATGTTTAAAAAACAATGTTAAAGGCGCTTCTGATATGTAAAAATTTTGTTTTCTTTGAACTATAATATGAGCAATTAGAAGAAATAAATTTGAGTGTTTTCTAGATAATTTTTATTGTTACTGTCAAAGTATTCTCAGAAGATCAACAATGAGAAAGTTTGAATTCGCTACTTGGGTGTCGTTTGTGCACTAGAATTCAGACAAAGCTGTTGATGCATCGATGTATCGTTGTCATTCACCAACAGCTTGGGATTTACCTTGGGAACATTGGAATATTGCACCACACCCTTTTAGAATTGTGCGCTGGTGAATTCGCAAAAAGCGACAAACGATGAAAAATATTCATGGAAGACGGGCTTTTCGGATACGAACGGATTCTACGGTGCCGCGTAATCTGTCCCATATTTGATAATATTTGTACGAATAATGTACATTGAGATATTTTTACGTAAATAAATGTTGCACGTTTTCTTATCATTCAAATCAAATATGTACACGTAAATGAATGTCAAAGTTTAAAAATTTGACAATTTGACAGTTTCAAAATTTTATATATCAATCTTACGTTGAGTTTTATGAGAAAACTTTATTGAAAAGTTATCAATAAATGTATTAAAAACATTATTCTTTTATTATGTAAAAGATGTAACAAATTAATAAAAGAAAGTTAAATTAATATTAAACACCTTCTTAAGTTAGTATACATTTAAAATAGAAAAAAAAGACTTTTCTGTACTTTTAATGAGATAATATTCTCTGCGTATGAGTTTCACCAAACGCAATGCTGAATTTATACACAAAAAAACGCGTTCAATTACAGCTGTATCGATTTCATTATCTCAAATTAGTTTGTTATTTTAGTACCGGCTTTTTTATCGTATTTCTGAAATTTCACAAACGAAACGGTGTAGAAGATTGTACTCATACTATAATTAACTGTCGGATCAATATTATAAAATAATACTTTACTTAATGTATATCAACAGAGAGAAAAACAATTCAGAATAATATGGTAAGAGTTTTCTTATATTCCTTAACGTATATCAAAAATATAGTTCATTTAAGCCACTTGTCTCTATTTCTATGCAGAAATCGAAATTGATTATTTCAAGTATAAGTGA
The DNA here is from genome assembly GCA_022817685.1 of Aradophagus sp. ZL-2020. Classification (NCBI taxonomy): domain Eukaryota; kingdom Metazoa; phylum Arthropoda; class Insecta; order Hymenoptera; family Scelionidae; genus Aradophagus; species Aradophagus sp. ZL-2020. Next base: position 10,243 of record JABFOV010004114.1, on the reverse strand, counting down.
TTTACAAATATCAAGTTTACAGTCTTTTATTTTACCATTGTTTGTATTATCTGCAAAATGATTATAGTAAGTTCAATAAACTAGACATTAAAATAAAGGATTATAGGTTTTTACAATTCAAATAATAAATATAAATACAACATTGAAAAACATTCCAGCAGTGTTGTATTTACTTTTTTGTACTTACTAGAACACGTTGAATTCTAGTAATAAATCGTAATGAGAAAAAGCGTAACGAAATCTAGGCATTTCATTTTTCGCATCAAAATGCTAAACAAGACAGTCGGCATGTTGCTTTTATATTTTACTTCGTTATCTGAAGTGGTAAAACTGTATTTTTTTAAAATCCACTTAATCAATAACGAAATTCAATTAGTTGAAGTCAAGTAGTTAAACGGAAGAAAAGTTCGTTTAAAAGTTGTGTGTAATTTCAGTAATCATAGTCGTCATTACAACACTTGTATTCTACGGTTTTTTGAACTAAAATTCAGCACGCACAAATCGTAAAGACGACATTAAGGCCACGTTCGCAAAGTCGTTCTTATCGGTCCCACGGCGCTGTGACTCGCAACACGTAATCTAGCAATTAGGGTGGTCAGCATTTATTTTTATGAAAACCATATGTTTTTCTTCGAATCAACCGACGGGGTGGTAGCAGAGGCGGAAGTCTGTAACCCTTTGTCGCGCCGCAGATAAGCATACACTGTAGCAATGAATTTAGAAATTATGTATTCACAATTAAGTAAACTGATTTATAAACGTAAGGTTACGTTTATCGATAAAAGTTCGATAATAAAACGAAATAAATTTCATCGCTTAAGAAGTGAATATTTTCCATCAAATAGAAAATGTATAATTTCACTTTGCAAACGAAAGTTGCAGTAATAGAGATCTTTGGATAGTGCAAGAAATTCATTAAAAATTCATTTTCTCGCCGAAAAACGTGATATTTGACACGAACAAAGTTTTAAATTATGGTACGCTATGATTCGGAGTTGCATAATTCGTTAACGTATGACGTATCAACGATCTGACTTTTACGCTTGTTATTTAATAATTAGAAATCAATTTTCGTGGAAATGACGTTTTATAGCGCTATAATAAAATTGAAATACATTTGAAGTACCTGAATTTGCATATCGATTGAAATTTTTTTACTAAAGTGTTTTATTGTATGCTTAAATTTGTATATATTTCGAAGAGTTCTACTTCTCATTGTTGTTAAAATTATTTCGCACGTAATGTAAAATCAAATAATTGAAATGCAGAAAGAGTCAAGTTTTTCGTCTATTTATAAATGTATCATTTCTTGAATGCATTATTCGTCTATTATTTCTTGATTCATTTTCCGAAAACACGTTCCTGCTGCTTTTGACGTCATGTTCCGAAATTTCTCTTTGATATTATAACGAAACTGATGAATCTTTATGAATAGTGCTTGACTGCAGAATCTACATCGAAGTACTGATTTTACGCGGAGAATTTCGCGAATCTGGATGGCCATTGATTGAAAAAATATCGAGTTGAGCGTGATTTTGAATCAGCTTTTAGGGGCCGGATGAAGGCAGTCGAAATGACTGCATAATAAACGTTTATCTTTATCGTCGGAATTATATCAGGAAGAAATAGGTGCAGCGTATAAATAATGCGATAAATTTATCAGTTGATATAAAATCTACGATTGTTGTCAATCGTTGACTCGCGCACGACGGCGATCCGATTTTGAAAGTAGGAAAGTATGAGAAATTGAAAGATCTGAGATATGGTATCCCCGCGTAAGTCCACAGAGTCACGAGAGGTCGTCAGACACACTCTTACACGGGAATACACTTATGTGGAGGCATTCATTTTCCGTTATCGTGTGGCCGTACTTCTTGCGAAAGTAGCCTGAGAGATTGAAAAATTTGAGATAGAGGAACGTTAAAATGCTATGGACCATCTCCACGGTGCCGGAATCTTTTCCTCGGCTTTAACGTACTCTTTAATTCGCCAACGGCAAACGAATTAAAAGGCCACAAATGGAATTATGTGTGGAAGGCGTATAATGAGCAGAGTTAAAAGTACGCGGAGAGACAATAAAATGCGGCTCTGTCCACAAACCCTTACCTTAATCGCCGTTATTTCTACTGATCTTTTGTCAATTTACCGCCCTCGGTTTAAGCCGTGCTGCCGCAGTGCTCCCTGACCTTTTTATTGAAATTTAAATAAAACTGTTAAACTTCGCCGAGAAATTATCGTAATTTTATAAAGTACAGTAGCGTTTTGACGTGATTTGCTTCACAATATTTTTTTAATACAAACGATCTTGAGACGAAAAGGCCAGTATTAAAAAATTTAACTACAACGGTGTTTCCGCAAAGAGCTCTCTGCAAACTAGTCTTTATCTTCATAACTCTTGGTAACTTCTTTACAGTTTACTTTTAATTTTTTTTTTTCTTACGCGAACGTAAAATTACTAATTTATAATGACAACCGCGCTGAGTGAAGCATGGTACCACGTTACACTAACGAATTTATTGTTAGAGTAAGTTTCGATGTCGAAGCAAATTGTACGTTTAGTTAGGCGAAACAATTTTACGAGTGGTTTTAAAAATTGCATTCCATTGAGTATGTCGGCTTACGAGGAGATCACCAAATCACGTACAATTTCAGGTGGCCTTATTCACATGCGGCCCCAGCAACAGGATCGTAATAATCATGTAAACCGTGGCTTCCAGTTGGCATCATGCAAGAAACTCATTACGGTCGGGACAGCCATTACTCAATTTTAATAAATATTTTAAATGCGTTGTTTCGAGCCCGAGCACCGAGCGCCCTGCCAAACATTTTATTTTCAGCCCGGCGGAAAATTATCGAAAACAAGGACAAAGTAAAAAGATAACGACTCCCAGGAATTCTTCGGAGGAAAAAACACTTTTACATGATCGTTTTTATCTGCCCCGCTCGATCTTTTTCTTCGGCGGTTTCCTTTTTTGTTTTCCTTTTTCCGTTTTTGTTTTAATTTGCCGGAGATTAAAAAGTTTCGGGCGGTGGCGAAACAAACGCCGGGGTCGAAAGAAAGCTTGGCGGTTGCAGCGCCGGTAATCGCAAATAACGGCGCGGATTACAAACCGAGAACGTATTCGCGGATCGCCGGCGGACATGTGGCGTACAGAAATTGAGATCCATAAGACCCGGACAACTTCGCGAAAGTTGCGAGGAATTTCCGTGTAAATGCCGCGCGGCGCTACGCTTATTCCGGAAATTGATGCTCCAATGAACCCGGCCGGGGTTGTTCTAAATAAGAGGTAGAAACTGCTCGCCAATTATTCAGCATACACGTACAGCAGAGTATATTCGCTGATAGCGCCACGTCGCTTAAATTACATTATAAACTCCTTACAAAATGATACGATGCTACTTTGGGAATCAAGCTGGCGTAAAAATTGCGAATAAATTATGCGCTCTCTTGGCGAAGCAGCTCGCTTTCGACTTCTTATTTTTTGATTCTTCTTTAAAAATGTATCCGACCTGCGAAACTCGTTTTCCCAGGACTTTGATTTCGCGTGAAAAATTGGTTCTTTGAGTGATGACTGTCTTTAGGAGTAAACTGATTATTCACTCCTCAAGTGATAATTACAAATTTAGAGTTTCAGAAGAGTATGATTGATTTTGTAATAAAAAAAAACAGCGAAAGACGGAAAAAGTTCGAAGAAAGCAAAAAGCTAGCAAACATAATGCTAATATACGGTTAAGACTTGTTTCTCGGTTTGTCGCATTTTCCTTCGCGCAAAGCTCAAAGCTAAAATGTCTGTCTAAAAGCGCGGAAACGATGTTCCCCAGTGAGTCACGTTATGTTGCGTGTTGCAATGTTTATTTAATATAGTTAGAAATGTGCATCATTGTTTACGATCATGTGAGACCGATACAGCGCAATGCATAGTGCGATGAAATTGGTTGTATGTAGTATAATGAAATTATTTGAGCGAAAAGTTTTGTTGTCGCTGAGGCCAATTAAGTTAAATTATTCACCAAACCGTGTTTGCCAATAAGTCTATTTATTGTTTGCAAATTTTAATCACTATAAATAAGCTTTTTTGTCAATAAACTGTAACATTATGCGCGTATGTGTCTAAAAACTGTATTAGCTTATTTTCAAGTTAAATTTGATAAATTATGTAAAATTTATTAATTTTACATAATTGGAATTCCGAAAGCAAACAATATAAAAGATATATTTATTTAAAATAGCACAATTTAATGCCGCTGTCATTATTTCCCACATGTATTAATGACAAATGAATTTTAGATATTTTTCATTCAAAATATATCATAATGCGACTGATCAGCATGAATTCAAGAAACATACCGCATTTGAAGTATGTACAATTGTAAAATCAAAGTTTAACATAGTTCCAAACAATGATTACTACTGGAATCAATAATATTCACATACTGTAATAATTAATACGAATAGTTTTTGATAGTATTAATATTCAGAGAAGGATGAAAATTATTACTCAAAGTATATAATTAAAATTGAAGCGATTGTCTGGATGATTTAACGCATGGTGCCAAATTAAATATTCAAGAGGGAAGACAAATTTTATCACAAACTTTTAGCAATGTGGTCCCTGAAGGCATCATTATACCAAGTGTTCCATTTTTAGATCCACCTATCTCATTAATTATTGCAAGTGAAGAAATAATGAGAATGACAGTAGTTAAGAATAATAAACACAGCCATTGTGTTATCTTTGTTTTACAGTGAATCTTATACTTATTCTATTTATTCATGATTCCTGTTCTAAACTATTTGAAAAAAAAAAAAAACGAAAATTAATTTAAAAATTGTCAATTCGTATTATTTCCATTCTGTCCTTTTACGTGTAAACGTTTGCAGAAAGTTTGATTTAGGTTAAGATTTGAAGTGGTAGGAGAAAAAGATACAAAGGAAATGTTTTCGATGAAAATAATAAAGCGAAGCGAAATAAAGGTATGGTCGTAAAATTAAACTAAACACGATGTCACTTAAAAAGAAATCGAACTGCACTGAGTGGAGGGTCAGGCGATTCTTTAACAAAGTCTTGTGGACTTGCAGAGTTTTTCAATAATAGAGAGATCCCGAGAACACGGCGCATTATCAGCTGTCGTGTATTTCGGCCGAAAATCCTCATTCGAAGTTCAGTATTCGAGCAAGAACGGTAAAGTGGGATAACGCATCGAGCGGCATAAAAAATTATGAAATTCAATGGCTTCCTTGTGTCCTCATCTATGTAATTCACAAAGCAAGCGCGCTCTTTTGATGCAATATCGCTCTTGGATACGTTCACCGAATTATTTAGAATTTCCCCAATGAACGAACAGACCATTAAAGGAGATATCGATTCGCGGTTTGCCGCGTCAAACGGTTGCTTATAACGATACGAACATTCTGTTCAATGAAGGAAAACTCTAAAGTAGGAGGAACAAAATGAATAAACACCATCAATTATTCTTTTTTTTTTTCAATTTACGTCAAATTTGACAATAAATTTAATTACTCGATTAAAAAATGTTGCGATTCTTGAGAACGCAACAAAATGCAGATACACGTTTGCCGACAAATTGAAAAACAATTAGGGTCTATTTAAACTTTCGAAACGTGATTCGCATGGTAATCGAATCCATTCCAAGTTTGAAAAGTATCAACTACAGCATTTAACTTCCGTAAACTTTGTCTTATATATATATGGAAGAAAATTGTTGTATGAATCGTCAGATATTGTGTGACTTAACTTGCTGTTGGAAAGTGTTTACTGATATGTGTTGTTCGATTTGTAATGCTTTTCTATTCATTTAACGCCCGCATCGAGGAAACAGATTTTGCATACATTTTGCATGCTACACTTCTTACGAAGTAAAATCTGTTTATCAGTTATAACGTCGCAAATTACTCTTTCTATTGCAAATAAACGAATTAAATTTGCATTGCGACAAGTAAAGACGAGTGATAGATATTCCAGGTTCACTAATCAAACGAAGTTTAATTGACGGAAAACGAGACGAGCAGTTTTGATGAAGAAAAATTGAAGTGGTTAAAACATAATAAGATTACGACCTATTTCGATAGATTCAAGAGATCGGGGCATGATGCGTTGTACGCAAATATAATCCACCGCTTGGCAAATATACATTCATTGAAATATAAATGAATACAGTTTCGGTGGGATTATCATTATCATTATTGTAAATAATTCACTGGTATTATACAATACGCAAGAGCAGTGATGATAATTATCATTAAATTATATTGTAATGAATTAAAATTATAACCACATTGCACATTTTGGCGTCATAATACAAACAAAAAAATAAATAAAAATAATATAAATATTTAGTCTCAACTGCAACAATATGTTGTAATTATAGTACTATACCAGTAGTAGTAAAATTTGAATTACCACACAGAATAACGGATACCGTGTTTTGGAAATAATGATTTTGCACAAAAGTTATTTGCTGTACGTTAAAGCGACTTAGAATAAGAAGGAACTGGTTTGCTTTTTGTCAAAGCAAATCTTTTCCTCTCAAAGCAATGACTGTTCGACTGATATAATTAATTTAATTCGCTTTTGTAAGAGATTTGCTTTATCAACGTACTACCTTTTTTAATCTTATGCAACCTATTTCGATTTCAAAACAATTTCGCATGGTAAAAAAAATGTACAGTAATAGAGTGCAAAAAAACATTTCATTTTCGTTTTCATTCAGTAACTGAATTGATCATTGAATAAGAAACATTAGTGCAATGCAATTTCGGAGCCTATATCGATATCACGTGGGATATTACAGAACACGAGTGCCATTTCTAAGGTTAAACGAATGCAAACTGCAAAGTGTGGTTCTTATACGAGGCGGGACCTTTAACGGAAGGGGAACGCAAACAAAGGGTAGACCCTCCTTTCCGTCCCCTCGTCTTATCCTTCTTCGTTGCTTTCTTTTCCGCCCTCCACTTTGCTTTTGCTTTGCCTTCGCCTTCTTCTGAGTCAACTTGCGTGTTATTTATGTAGTTAATACCACGCCCGTTTAGACTGGTTCAACGCGTTTCTAGGAATCTTTTCCTTTATTTTAACTAGGCTTTATTTTGGTGGCTGCGGCCCTGCAATTTCCTGCTCGAAGAAGTTTGACGTCGCGTTGAATCACGGCTGTATGCAAAGACGTACGTAAGTTTCACGACGAGATAATACAATAATCGTCGCGAGGTGGGACACGTAAAAGTTATTTTTAAATTAATTTAGTATCACGCGTTAATTAATGCATAATCAAAAGTATATAATTTTGATATACTTAAAACAGCTTATAAATTAGTTAGAAAGATATCTTTCAGTGAATAGAAAAACTATTAAATTTGTATTACTGAGCGGATAAATGTCTACGTTTTAAGAAATTATTAAGAGATTATTTGATTATTAATTCATAAGAAATTAATTTCTGATGAAATGTTTTCATTATTCATCGCCTACGATTTGTTTAATACTACGCACATACCGTCGATATTCTTCGACCCTTTAATACTTTAGGAGCACGATTTGTGAAAGACGCGAAGTGGAAAATTTCTCTTGGGGCGAACACATACATTTCTGTCGGCCATTAATAGTGACAGTTCTGAAAACCTTCGTTCGTTTTGTACGTACTATTAGATGAATATTCAGGGAGAGAAACAGCGTGTCTGTCTCTTTAATATTGATAACGGTATTATTGAAAATGCATTATTTCTGATGAAAATTGATTTCCAAATAATACATATCATTTCATTACATTTCTCAACATTGTTTAATATAAACATTTTAATAATATTACAGATCTTGTCCAAATAGAAATTACATCAAAAAAAAAACATTGAACTTACACGGAGAAAAGCAAAGCAGTAAAATTATTTACATTATTGGCGTTTGTGTGACGCTAGTCTTCTTTGTGTTGTTTTCACTGTTTGATAAATTAATAAAATAAAATGTATGCAAATTGAATTCAATTCGCAATACATAATAATAAATAAACGGTTCAATACGAACTGAAACTTAAAATTATATATTTTGATTCAAATAATTTGTCACTTATTTTTTTATTCATTTATTTACTTTCATATTTATTTCATAGATATCAGTAAAGTCTAATTGAATACAATTCAAGATGTAAAAACATATTTTATTAAACCTTAAAATGAATACTGCAGATAATGTATTATTTACTACAAATTCTAGACCACGTGTATATGTTACTTTTTATTAAATTTCATATGAAATTCCATTCTTTAAAATTGAATATTCCTAAATTCTTATTACAACTACAACGTACAAAAATGAAAAGAAAAAATTATTTTCACGTAAATTATAAATGAAAATTTTGTCAATGTGAAAAATGTATTAATAGCAGAAGTGATTGTGTATTAAATTTCACAAAAATGCTCACAGCAATCAATAACATTTTTTGATTACAATGGATTGTTCAATTTCATAACGAAACTATATTTTCCAGAGTTTAATATTTTACCTATCAAATTTCGAATGTAATTTATATCTGGTTTCAATTATTGGTTCAATTAAAAATTGTGTAAATGCCTCAGAGCAACAGTCCACTGTAATAATGTGTTTGTTATACAACGTCATTAAATTAAAATGATAGAATATTAATTCCGAACTCATGCGAATTAGAAGCTCATTGCTGGAGAAACTAGTTTGATTTTGATATCAACTCCTTAATTGCAACTACTTAACTGTCGTTTCTTACTGGAACATATATACATATTAACGAGATGTTACATCGCAGTGACATTTAGTTTAACGATCTGGTATCAAACGTTTAATCAAGTGCTATTTAGCCGACCAATCTCTAAATGTTCTAGCTTTAGTTCTGCAACCAATCATGCTTAGGTTTTCAGCTGACTGATATTCATGTACTATCGATTTCCGTAGGTAAGGTATAGCTTTGCTTGTATTCAATTAATTCAAATCAAAATGTTGTATTAAAATTACTTTTAGAAATATCGCTTCACCGTTTCGGATACAGATAAAACAAAGCATTTTACATAGCAAAAAAAAAAAGTTTTTGAATCAATAATAGATTCAATGTATAACGCCGAATGTTAAAATAACAACATGTCAATCTTGATTCGACGTCGAAAAGTTCTGAATTCAAGAATGAATGTTCAAAATCGAATATTATTTCTTGAACTAAAAACATCTTGAGGTGTTTTTATTTTAATCTTCAGCGTTTCCATATTAAATCCAATGGCATTTTATCCCGTGTAATAATGTTCACACAACTAAAGTGTGAAAGTCATGTAATTTTCATAGGTGCAATATTAAATATTTATTTATTTTCTTCTTTATTCAAATTTAAAGAAACTATTCTCCGAGGGCATGCAAATTTTCCTACAGCATAGAGTAATATTCCCACAGTAAATAGAAAAAAAAATTATTAAAATATAGAGAGTCCATTGCTCTTCTATACGAACCTGCGTCAAAACATTGTGTAATGGAAATATTGACCGAAACTCTTTCGTTAAATAAAAATTTGTTGTGAGAAAAAATCTTCGTATATTGAATAAAATGAATAAAATGAAATTCAAATGAAAGCAATATAAAACGTGGATGTGTACACACAAATATAGTTCAAGTCAGCTGGCGCGCAATAATTTATCTCGACACGTCTGCGCAGCAGAATCGAAGTTGAAGCAAACGCAATGCAAAACAATAGTGCGACAGGACCAATAAGTATGGATATTGTTCCCAATTGTGTAATGCTCGAGCAGTACCAGAATGTCAGTTTCTGTTGAAATAATTCAGGCACACGATTCCCAAATTTAACGATCATCGATTTCTGAATCGTTGCCGGGGAACAGCTACACATTGGCCCTGTTGCCAATGACATATCGACTGTTTGACGAGCTATGAATAATATCGTTGTCAGCGCCATAACTGGAGTAACATACCGCCCAGCAATCAACAAGACCGAGCACTCGAAAAAAAAAAAAAAAAAAAAAAAAAAATAAAATTTTCTTCACATACCCCCCCCCCACCAAGTTAGAAAATTATGTGGCTGTGTGTTTTTCTCCTAAACAAAAGCAAAGAAAAATCGACAGTATTATCTTCGTAAGAGGCCGATCCTGTCAGCTATCTACCCGCGACACTGTAAACACACCTGTACTTAATAACCTACTTACGTTGTAGCAGACTCAGAAACATTGCGAGCTCTACGACCTCGGGCATGTGGTCTAGACCGG
>JABFOV010004113.1:0-14630 GCA_022817685.1 Aradophagus sp. ZL-2020 | reverse complement strand
TACTATAGGTAGATCGGTTAATAGGATTGGTTTATTATTTTTTTTTTTTACAAGACGGAGACGGGAAACGGGCTGAGGCGGGGTGTCGTGGGGTTGGGTAGGAGTAAAAGGGACCAGTTATGAAAATATCAGCACATTGAATTGTAAAATTTGTTTTAAAAACGGAGTTTGAAACCGAGGAAAAAATTACTTCAATAAAATTGAACAAGACGCAATTATAATTTTTTAAAAAATTACACCAAAAAAAAAAAAAAAAAAAAAAGAATTAATTCATCTTTTTTTTTCTTCATTGTCTTTTTCCATTAAAATACATTTTAATGAAATGTATTATAAATAAAAAACTTGTTGAAACATGATTATGTGTTAAACTGTTACATAGATGTTAATTTGCAGAAAAAAATGTTTTGGGGTCCAAAGTTGAGGTGTGTTTAAGGTTTTAGTAGTAACTGTTCTGGTATGAAAATTTCCGAAGTAAGCCGGACGAAATTCAGCTGTCAATGTTTAACAGTGCATTTAACACTGCTGATCAAGTCAACGGAAGTATCCGAATCGGGGTTTTGCGGCGACAAATTGATCGCGACACGTACACGAAACTCGAACCCGCAGCAGATACAAATTTTCATTTCTGCTGGCCACATGTTGATTTTTTCTTATCGCGACGGCAGTTTGACTCGAGCCTCTGACGTGGAAAGAAAGTTCCACCGTTTGACCCAATTTACAAGCCATCAATATTACTTTGTCGAATTTATTTAATTTAGCAATGTTTGAAGGCAAAAACATTTTCAGCCAGGTCACCGTAATTAGAACGAAAGATGCAAATCAAGACCGCACGCTGATGAGACGTTTCGTTAATTCGCTCATTTAAGTCGCCCGAAAACGTTTTTGATCTCTTTTCTCTCGGTACATGCGGATACCCTCGGAAGGTACTGTCATTAATTTTCTCATTAATGAATTTATAACTGGATTCTTGCAACAAAAAATGCAATCGATTACAAATTGAAATAAGATATTACTGCGGCCACTTTTCAACGACGGGCTTGAAAAAATTGACAGTAGTAGTTTCTTCAAAAGGATTGCTCTATAAAGTCGGTTCCACATAATACGAATTTGAAAATAAAACATCAACCCTGGATTTGATCGAAGTTGAATAAAGTTTTTCCTTAATTTAATATATTTACTAATATATATCATCAAAATACTAACGGTAAATAAATCATTCAACAATCACCCTCAAGTCTGGCCGAAATTACGAATTGATGGGAACCTTTAAAATTTGTCCGCGCGGAAAACCTGGCAATTATCTCGTTAAAGCATGATTACCTTTAGCCGCCATTAATCACACAGAGTATTACCGGTGTAATATTCACTAACCTTTTTCTATCTATCAATTAAATACACTGCAAACGCGGCCTTATAATTAATGACGGTACCCACCCCCAGCTTTCCCGGTCGGGCTGCATTGAATGGCGTTTATAATTTTCATCGGGCCCATAAAACAGCTGAGGAACGAGGTGCGACCGTGGTGCGCATGTGGAGAACGTGGAACGTCGAACTTAAGATCCGGTCGATCGGTCTGCGCCCAAGAGAGGATTCCTCGCGAATCCCGAAGCTGACCTGATGCGAGCAGCACCTGGTGCAGCCGCTTTGAATATAGATGTAGCCAGTGACGGTCGACAGTTCCGATTGGCTGTCGCTTCGTCGATAACTTTATTTCATCTCGAAAATTAAGCCGCCCGATCGAACGGTCAAATTAACTGCGGCTTATTCGAATTGTGCGATATCAGGAGAACGTCGTCGAACCGAAAACCAATCTTGATATAATTAAACGCCAATTATTTATCTTGAAAAATTAAAATTAAAGATTTATTCAATATTCAAGTAACAACAGAATTCGTCACCGGTACGAAATTCGCATATTGGTTTAATTGATATCGATTCGATATGAATATTCTAATATCATTGATGTAAAATCGATGCTGATATTGAATAAATATAGAATTTTATTTTAAATTCCTTTAATATAGTTTTCATCTGAAAAAAAATCATTTTCGTAATGTGTTATTGAGATTGTCGCATGGTTCTTAAACACTATCAAAGTTACAGTAGCTTTTGTCCCAGTATCTTGCGTGGTCAAGCATCACCAAACAAAAGTTGCAATGATACTTCAGACGGTGGTAAAAACTTTGGCGATGCCGAAAGACGTCGGCGGTGGTCATGAAAATATTATTGCGCCTAGCACTTTTCGCGATTTATGACGTCGTTAACGAGGAGGCACAGCGTGCAAAAACATTGCGACCCACAGTCGATTTTGTACCAATGGCCAACTTCCGGGCTCGTCAGATACGTTAATTGCCGATCACGTTTAATCGGATTGTCGCTTCGAAAGGAAAAAAAAGGATCGCGGTAAATTTAATTAGGTGACGTTTTAATTTACCTCGGATCTCCGACTTCGATGACTGGCGCATTTTTATGGCTGGCATTTAAAACTTGCATTGCAAGGCCCCGATCACAATGACGGAATAAACAGATCAATTTGGCATTGTCGTAACGAGTAATGACTTCGGTCGACACTTGGCTGCAAGCGCAGGTAGGTAAATACATAAACCGCCGCGTAAGTACCTGTTAAGGCAACAGTGATTGATGTCGCAGTACTTTTAAACGCTTCTTGCCACTTGCGGCACAAAACGCGCGGTGCATGTGCCTACGCGCTTTGGGAATGCAGTTGACGATGCGTGAGCAGCAGATGTTGTCAGAACAATTCATAACACGCCAATGAAAGTATCGGCCGCATGATAATTGCCACGGTTCCGCATTTGAGGCAGTTTTGCCAGTGTGCGAATAGAGGCAAGTTTTTTGCCGCCTTGACTGAATCTTGTTTCAGCTTATTTGGTCTATATAAGGTCGTATCGATTTAATAATATTACAGTGCTTTGATTAAAATCTAGTGCATTTTTATTTGAATACATACCTGGACTCTAGTGTTCGAAGAATGTGGTAAAAATTTTCAGATTTTAAGTATGTAATAATTTTATGAAACAAGATATAAATATTATTGAGTAAAATTAGTCCAAGTTCACCGGATACAGTTATTCTTTATTTTGTTTAATAAGATTGGCTAAAAATTATTTTTTTTAAATATATATTTGATTTCTTAATCCGTCAGTCTTCGTTTCATGTAAAAAATCTCCCAACTGAGAAACTGTATCAAAATTAAAACTATCAAAATTGTCAATAGAGGTAGGTGATTTTGCTGACTTAGTATATTTAAAGTTCGCGTAAATATTATGCAAATGTTGCATACATGTATACATTTTTTCTCATAAGAGACAAACAAAAGTTTAACATTGTTCAATTTCATTATTCACTGACAGTAATAATAACAATTATCATAATTGTAACTATTATTCTCATACTATGATTTAGAAAAGCAGCGTTTCCTCTCTATTCTTCCATCTTACATTGTGTACCAATGTCATGATTATTTAAAATCACCAAGAACACCTTGCTGACAAGTGTTCTCCACTCAAGCAGCAGGCACTGAAGGAACCTCCAAATTAACCGATATAGATACATCCTTTTCAACACGAAAAGGATCGACTAATGTCGACAACGTATGCAGAAAATCACTGACTCTTCCGGACCTGTTCGTTTATTCAGACCTACTGACGACGTATCATAAACACGCACCCATTGCAACTAAATCCGTTTCTTTGTCTCCGAAGTTCAACGTTCTCGAGCGAGTGAAGGAACTTAGAAAAAAGTGCGGAAGAAACAGGGGTCCGAGCCCAACTAGTGGAAAGGAGACGGATACAAGAGAGAAACACTTTTCGGCATAGAAAGTCCTCTAGTCATAAAAAGTGGTACAATGGACTCGCGTTCTGCCCGAAAGAAAAACGCCCTTGCGTTCGCTCGTTCTTCGTCGTTTTTTGCTCATCCTTTTTTCGCTGGGCCGCGACGAAAAAAAGTCGTACGGCCCGGCAATTTGCATTATCGTGGCGTGCGCCTGTTCTAAGCACACTGTCGACGTAAATTACACTCCGCAATACATATATATATATGTATATTGTTAACGCGGCGAAATTGTTAGGCCGGGATATAAGATATATCCGGCGTTTTTCAGCAAGTGTTTACAGAAAAGAGGCGCGGCTCCGGCCGGCACACGACGATTCAATGGACTTCGAGGAAGATTGTGGTTTCGGATGCGCACAACCAGATGGCAGATACGTTGCGCGAAGCCGCGCGCTCGATGCGCGCCGCGCGGTGCACTGCGAAAGCTTGTGCGAGCAGTTTTACGCATATGGGCCCCGGCCGGGAGACCTGGCATTACGGCGCTCAAAAGCCCGGGCCATTTTTTGTCCCCATTTGCACCGTTTTTGCCTCTTTTCGTGGCCCGCGCTTCGGCGATCCCGTCCGGCCCGAGTCTTTATTCACCGACATCCATCGGGACGATGCCAAGCAACAGTGAATATCGTTCTGTCCGCTGCTTTTATACAATAAACGACGTAATTATTGGGATGGTCGATTGACAATAATCGGCCGGTGGAGGATGCGATGACGTGCGACGAAAGTGTCAGCTGATTGTGCACACGCGACGACTGATGTTGCGCAAAATGCGCGTAATTTGCCGAACGTCGCAAACCGATGCAATTAGGAGCTTTTCAAAAGACGGCACTGCACTTTTCCTTCATGTTCAATGAACCCAAAAATGTGCAAACGAAAAGAAGTATCATTAGTAAGATGTGGCTATTATTCGAGTGCGCCCACTTTTTTTATATCTTCGTGATGTTTTCATTGTGGACTGAAATCATTCGGCATTGTAACGATCGACGGTCAATTTGACGAAGGATATTTTCAATAAATGCGGTACTTATACATACGGTGTACAGTTACAATAATTTTAATGCGAAGTAATCTAAAATATAATGCCAGTCGATTGTGATACAACTTAAGTAATTTGAAAACGTTCAAGAGAACTATTTTCCATAAATAGTTGAACGCGAAACAACTGTCTGTGATATGATTTGATTACAATTATTATACCACAGAACTCTCACATTCAAAACTACACCCGCTGCTCTTTTGCTAATGAAATTATTTGAATAATATTCAATTTCGTTTAAAATTGAATAAAAAATGCGGCGGCTTAAAGTGTACTTGCGATCGGAATCAAGTGTACCAGCTCCCCCTACCCCCTCCCTCACCACACCGGCCGGCCGCGCGACGTCCCGAAGATCCGTGCGTGATTAAAATATTAACTCGGCTTGTCTTATTTCTCGGCCGTCTTCAACGATTCGATGTTATTAAGTTCCGCAAAGAACGTCACCTCGACGGCTTACGTCCCTCGCAAGAGCGTCGCTTTCAACGTAGCTTCAATGTCCGGCGGCAGCTGCTTTCACGTGGGTTACGCAGCGGGGTCCCACAAGGATTACTGATTAGCACCCGCGGCATCGCTGAGAAATTAATTCGACCGTTTGACAATCGGATTAGCCGAGCGACGCCAAATGCCAAACGCGCGGTTGACGAATTATCGGCTCCTCGGGAGCGCATGAATATTAATCCCGACACTCGGACAGGAAGTGACGAAGATTAAAGACGCGCTTTAATTGGAACGCCGAATATTTATTAGCATTTTGCGCCCGGTCCTGTCCCGATAGCGGCCGATCGCCCTATCAGCTAATTGGACGTCGACCAATCTTGCGAACCGCTGCAATTTGTCAACTTTTGCACCTGTCTGCATACGATTTGCGAAATTTTGCAAACAATCTTTTTTATAACGTTACAACATTCGGGACGTTCGAATGAATTTAAACTACGTTGTACTGAAATGAAGAAATGCCTGCAAGCTTCTGTATCTGTGATTAATATGTTTGTGGTTTAAAAATTCTTGATTCTAGTACGTAAAGTGTTTTTTGGTCAGTGTGAATCCAATCTTTATTTATGGTGTGATTTGGAAACAGTAGGAAAGATGTCTATAGGTACACAGTGAATATCCTGTATAAGCTTTTTAGAATGTTTCATAAAGTAATAGAACGTTTCTTTAAGTGGATTATTTGGAGTAGTTAGAATCACTATTTGCATAATCGTCATTACTATTCAGTTTCGTCAGTATCAAATAAAAGATATTTAAGTCTGGCTTTAAGATGACATTTACTAACATAAATACCATAGCACAGTGTAAAGAAGGTCTCATGTATACAAATTATAAATAAAGCGAAATACAATTCGCGAGTTACGGTGCATGATACGATTTTAAAATCAATTGTTTTTCAGTCCGTAAATTTAAGACAGAAAAAAAAATAGTTATACAAATAGACGAAAGGGTCGATTTCATAAATAAAAATGAAACGACGTATTTGAATCTTCAAAAGCAAACCGCAAAGCCCTTCAAATTTGTCGTCTAATTTTATTCATAAAGTTTTTTGCAGGAAATAATTCTTCGCGAATCAATTTCTTTTATTTAACACCTGTCCCAGGAGAGCCGGGCACGTTTTCAGGCGCTCCATCGGGGGATAATCTGTAATCATTTGCATCATTTGCATGCACGAAAAAAATTTCACCAAGGAAGCTTGTTCCGCCAAGTACCCGTCGCAATTAAAAACCTGATTGCCGGCCGAAGTTGAACGATCAAATCGTTGTCGATCTAAGCCGCGCACACGCTTGGGAATCCGCCGAGGTTCGGGCCGCTCATCAGACGAAATGACGGAGGGCCGCTGAAACGAATCCGCAATCATTGGATTATGGGCCAATTTAAAACAGTTTGTTACGCGATTACGCGATCGACTGCTTTCTAATTGCACGCACTTTTCTCGCATAAACACCAACACACACTCACGACGGCCATCATACAATGTAGTAACTATTAATATACAGCTCGTTGCGAGGCGCGATTAAAATTCAGACGAAAATCGAACGGTAACGCGTTGACCCATATTTTCGGCGGATAAATTGTGATAACGAAAGAAAGTCGATTATTTATAACGAAATGTTCGTCCGACGTAATTAATTCCCGTGAAAAATGGATTTTAATTCGAGCAATAGCAATAATTAAAGAAATGATGCGAGCCGAGCGGAGCGGCGGGACGAAATTCGATCGCGTCTAATTTATAACGCCAGCTGTGAGTGAGGACAAAGAAAAAAAAAGGGGAAAAATAAGGGAGAAGAAAAAGAGTAAAAAACGACGCGTCTCTTAGCGATTATCTTTGAAATCGGACGTGTAAGATGCCGAAAGATTTACGCGACGTTTGACTCAAACTTGCTTGGAATAACGAATCGGCCGTCGCTTTTTTAAAGTGGCTCCTTAAATCGATCTCCGTGCAATCGCGTCAATCGGTAATTGCGAGGCGTCGCTCGTTAATGCCCGAAAAACTGATTTATAAACGCTGAACTTGTTCGCGCCGGCGTATCGGCAACGTCGCAAGGTGTCCGACCTACTCGCGCCCCGGAATTCGTCGATTTTTCGCCCCGCGAAAACCTGACTGTTATTCCGCAAATTATTGACCGTCGACCAATCAAGTCAAGTGCAATCGTCGTTGTTGTACATCAAAGGCTACATAAATGTCACGCGTTGATTATGATTTCATCATAAAGACGTACGGAAGCTTCTTTGGTAACTTCATTGTAACTGTAGTGATCTTTAATACAAATTTAAGTAATTAATATTAACGTTGAAAAAACTTTTTTCAAACAATTGGTTTTATGACATTAATTATATTGTTTTTAATTTCAGTGAAATTAATTTTGAAGTCCGGTAAAATCGATTTTGGTTACTTTTTTAGCAAAGATTATTATTTTTAAACTGGTTGAAGTAACAAATTCATTTATGTTGTTTATTAAAAGTTCAATCAAATGAATCAAACAAATCAATTATATCAATCATTCGAACTTGCATTTGAGGCCACATTGAATATCATGTTCAAATTTCCTTCGAAAATGATGCCCGCATGCTTTGCATCTCGCGATAATAAATATACATATTGGTCTGACAGTTTTCATTCGAGAGTATTTTGGATTTGGGTTTACGAAAACGTAATCAACATCGTCAGTAAATTAACAAGCTTTCGCATTATTTCCAACAGTCCGTGGAGTTTTTGCTTTTCGAATTATTTCGCAAACCGCATGGCAATATTTTGCCACGCGACGAACATCCGTTGCTATGTTAGCACAACGCATGTGCCAACAATGTGTATCGTTTTCCTACAGACTCGAATTGGTATCGAATAATCAAGGGTTACAGTTCAGGGCCTTGGTTAATGATCAGTCTCATATTACTGATTACATAGCTCTTCCTTTTTAAGATTATTCATAAATTTTTAATTAAGTTGTAATTAAGTTCAATTATTATTGAAGCCAGTAATTAGATTTTTTTCAATAAAATGATATAATGAATAAAATGATGACGAATCAATATTTTAGTACTTTTATTTAAACAATTTAAATCGCTGTGCTAATGCTAATCAATCTTTAGATCGTCAACAATCATTGAAAATGCTGTCTTTAACATGTCCCAAAAATATATAAAAAGGAGTTCAGTAGCCTCTAGCGGAGCACTGGGTCTGTCAAAATAGAGGTTAATAGCGCTTACCTATACTTGAATTAAAGGTGCTGATTCAAAATTCCTGTAACTTCTCACAGTATAAACTTAATTGATCAATAAAATTATTTGATCAAGTCCAAAAAATACTACTCCATAAAGAATCTGTATCACAAAGAAACTGTTAATTTGAAAAAACATTTGTTTAAAGGTGGAAACCAAAAAGGTTGGATATCCTATGAAGGCGATAGATAGTAAACTTGATTCGTCGGGGCCGAATATATTTTTCGCCGAAAGTTCAATCGAGATTGGGACGGAAGATCGGCCGACCCGCAAGTTCAGCCAGCTTCCAAATTATACGTCGTATGTTTCTATTATAAGATGGCGCATGTTGGGTTAGGGCATGGATCGGATGACTGTATCACATCCTAGCGTAGTCAACCTGACGCCAGTTGCGACCGTGTGTATGTAATTAATATATAAGCCGACGGTTGTAACTCATTCGATGGCGTCGCGACATGGAGCAAAGAAGCTTCTATGGCTGCTCGTGTAACCGAACACTGGGCCCGGCCCGTGGCGTACCGTGTATCGAGCACGTGCCGAAAGGGGATTCGCTCGGTTCCTCGCTTGGTCGGTCCTTAATTTGTCGCTTCATTGCTTTGCACTATCGCTCCCGCAGCCAGACGAAGGCAAAAAAAAGGAGCGCCTGCTGAACCTTTTTGCAAACGAGATTACCACCACCGCGACTTGTTCCTTCGTTCGCTACAGGTTGTTCGGACGGGGGGAGGGGAAGGCAAGGATTGCGGTTTTCGTCGGCGAGATTTAGTGGTGCGGAATTAATATTCATTGCTGGAACAAAATCGTCGAGCGAACATTGTTGGTTCTCGATGTAATCGAGTTACGAAGGTCGAGTTAACGATGTTCTTTGAGCACAAAAGTGATCTACGGCCTTTAATGAAGAAGTCGGAGTTATGGATATACTTTGTTTTAGTCGAAACATGGAAATTTAAACGAATTTAAAACTTACTTGACGATTCCTTAGTAGAAATGCAAAATTACTACAACAGTAACGAGTGCTGCAGTTTCAGTTACACTGAGATAGAAAAACTAGAAATAATTACGATATTGAATAGCAGCGTGATTACTATTGTATTAAATATCAAAAATTGATAAATCGTATTTATTTTATCGGGAAACGTACAGCTTCCTTTCGCATAATCAATCCAGAACCCTTATTAAATCTGAGTGAAATTAATTGCGTTTAAAAAGTTCAATCAAGTTTAATCTACCATACTTGATTTTCTTTATACATTAATTGCATCTCTCCAAAGATTAATAATCCGTATCAAAATGATTCAATTATAATTGCACCCAAAGCTTCCTTTCGTTGAAATTTATTTTTTCTTCATTAAATCATACCTATCGTTCGCGAAAATGCAACAACTTTATTACTGCTTTTGACGTACCATCTTTATTTCTCTCTAAAAAAAAGTAGTACAAGAAATCTGTCTAGCTGTAATAACTTATTTGGTCGCGACGTGAAATTATTAATTGCGGCGTTTTCTTTGTCTGCTGACGTTGCCATCGCGAATTCTCATGGTGCAAGAAGCGTATGACGTGTTTCCATCGGTTACGCTAGTACCGAGCAAAAGAAACAAAACATTTGAATGCGCGGTAGCTCGACTGAATAACAAGCTCATTGAGATCTGTCGGAAACGGAGAGACAGTATCTGTTGCTCGGCGCGCGTGCTTTCTTCCAGCGAAGGGGTAGTGGTCTGGGGGCACCTGCCACACAGGTGCCCCCTTCTCCTTCGTTACCTCGTAATTCAACCTGTAATAGGCGCTCAAGTACCTGCGCTAGCGCCCATGCCGATGTGTTTATTTCATTCAAGCTTATCTACAAGCAGCGGGAAAACAATCGGAACGGCATTTGCATATCTCGGATATCGCGCGGCTACGAGCGATTTTGATTTTTAACGTTTTATTTCAGACAATATTAATCGGCGATTGCAATAATTGAAATTTAAAACAATTGGAGAAGTTATATTTCAATTGATTTGAATTAAAATTGTAGGTGAGAAAGAAATATATTTATAATTACTTTACTTTGTTAGCGTTATAAAGTTTTTTGTTCTAACAACTCGATTCAGTTGCATCATTAACAAAAATCTTTATCTTCGTTCAAGAATCACTAAGTTTTGCTATTATTTGCTTCGATTAAAACCTAATTTTATCCTATCAAGACATTTGTTCTTGTCTTAACTATCTTAGATCAAAGAAAACTTTTCTTGGCTCAAGAAAATTTATTCTTGGCAAAATATCAATATAATAGAAAAAAAGACATGGAAAAAATGTCCCCCAATCCAAAAAATCAAGATACATTTTGTCTTGAACCAAGAAAATATTTCTTCACTCAATGCATCCTTTTTGTGAGTGATGAACAAAATATTTATAAACACCAAAAAAAGACATTATTATAAACGACAATTTTACTTAATAACTATTTGTCTTATTTTCTCATTTGTTAAGTAATATTACACTTGTTATTCTAAAACATGCCATGAATAGAAAACACAGTGTACCACAAAACTTTGCGAAATTTTTAATACTTGTTGCGTTCTCGATAACTTTTTCCAAAATGTACGGTAATGTTTATTATTAAACTAGAATATTAGAAGCGGTCATTTTTCTACTCACCTCCTAAAATCACTGAATAAAAAGAAGTAATTTCTATTTATAACCGATCGCCGTGCGTGGAATGAACGCGACCATTTGATCGCCTTGATTTCGGGCCACGCGATGGATCGCGCGACACTTTTCCGGCCGTTAATGGCACACGCTCGGTATTGGCAGTCGCGTTGGCCTTTTTCTGCGTTCGGCCGGTCGGTCCGTGTCGGTGGCACGTTAATTGCAGAGAAATCGGGCGAAAAGTGAGCCGAGCGGGAGCAGGCAGGCCGCGCGCGACGTGTCCCCGTGGATTTGGCGTTGCGGAGATCGGGTGACAATTAAGCCAGGATCCAGCGGATCGAGATGACAGCTGCCGCCGACGACGCGACGTGTAACTGGATCTCCTCGGACCCGGCAATCTCTATTTGCGGCCGACGAAGACGGCCAAAAGAGGCGAGACAGAGACGGAGAATCGGGTACCTGGGCACGTTTTTAATGCGCCGCTTGGAAACTCTTATTGCAATTTTCGGTCATTACGTGAGATTGCGAGCGATGTCGATTTTGTGCGACAGATCGGGCGCCCGCGAGAGCTAATGAGAGTAAAGGTCCGCAAATTGGCGATGCGAGGCGATGCGAAAATTGATACGGCCGCGTACTTATATGGTCGAAACGAGCGCACCGTTGGCACGACGATCGACGAAATCGGGGAGACAGGTCGAAATTTCTTGACTTGCCGATCATGGCGCGATTGATGCCACGTGGCCGAGGGATCAGGAAGATGCTTTCAGAAGTAAGTCACCGTGCGAGCGCAAGCAGAAAAAGCTTGTCTTTGGGGAAAAAATTACAATTACATTTGCATTGAGTATGTTGCCGTTTGTGCTACATATTTACAATGAAGGATGCAAGAGAGAGAGAGAGAAAAAAGAAACGTTATTTATGTAGTTTGTTTATCAATGTAGGAAAGTCAATTTGTTTAATATATTATATTTTCGTGTTTTATGTTCGAGTAATTGTAAATATGTAAAATATATGATGTATTGTATTCGAAATTGATTCTATTCGAAAAAGACTTCACCCACTGTTGATCGTTCTATCATTTTCCCCTCCGCCATCGTTTCTCGGTCTTTTGTTTCATTCTAACCTCCAGGAACGAGTCAGCAGAATAACACACCTGGCCATTCAATTATCGGTATATCTCGGCCGCTAGATGAAACCTCGAACCCGGAGGAATCTTTAACGACTACTATTTTTTATCGCGAGGAACGTCTTTAATAGCCGAAAAGTAATAGGCATATGTTTCGACTGATTTATACAATCTTAAATTTTGTCTTTCGAAAACGACTTGATTCGTCATGAATGTTGCCTTCATTTAATACATAGAACAAATTATGGTAAAGAAAACAACAAGTGTTTCACTATTATTAAAAAAAGTAGGTGAAATTTGAAAAATTTTTAACTAAATTGTATTAATGGATTGCCACTTACTTGAAAATATTTTGCTGTATTGCAAGCGATGGTATTTTTTCTTTTGAAACAATTCTTTTTCTTTACTTCATAAGGAATTCTCAAGCTACACTGAAAAAAATACCTTGTTAAATAAACTCAAATATACTTGAATCAATTACAAATCGAGTTGAATATATCTTACTACTATTTTTACTTGTATCAACCCATTAACTAGGAAAATCAACTAAAGTTTAGGTCATTTAAGCAAAATTGAGTAAATCTAAGTATATTTTGTAGTTGAATCCGAGTAAAAATATATACTTGTTTACTACTTTTTTTTTTTTTGTCAGTGTATGGTTTTTGTTTACATGATCAAAATAAATGTTTTTTATCTTTATTAAATTTAATACAAAATCAAAAAGAATTAAACGGAGAAGTATGCTTCAATGTTAAAATGTAAATTTAATGTTTAAAATACTAGTGGTTTCATATGCCGAAGAAATAACATTTGCCGTCCAATTAATACGATTTCGATTCAAAAGTCAATCAAATTTACGGCTCGACATTTGCCGATGAAACGTTATCTATCGCAGAGTGCGATAATCACAAGCGACTGCGGCGTTTGTCAGCCGAGCGAACATGCCAGTCCATCATCGTCGACCATCGGCATTAATAAGTAAAAACGGGCGCACTTCGTTTGATTTGTTTGACGAGTTGCAAATGGATTGCTTTCACTTGTTAGAAAAGATTGCCTCCGAAGTGAAAAGCTGCGTTATAAAAGGAAGAAAATTGAAAAAGAATTAAAAAGAAGAAAAAAAGAAGATTACACGTGTCTGTTATGAAATTGAAAGTATTACCATATGAAATGGCCGAAATGTAACAGTTTCGAGCGGCGAGCTCTGTTCTCGACGCAATTTTGCATCACAAAATACCTCACTCGTTTCTCGAGTTAAAAACATAACCAACCGACAATATTTGTCGTATAAATCATCGTGCGTGAATAGTTAAAATTAATCGAGAAATGTTGCTACGACAATGGCGGGAAATCGCCGACTGTTGGGAGCCAGGTTGTTTTTCCAAACTTAAGTGACGTCCTTTGACTGAAATGCAGATTCGAGCCGGTAGGTACGCTCAGGCCGGGGTTTTTACCTGAATCGAAAGCAGGGTGACTTGATCATCCAGCCTACTTTTACCATTTCGACGTTTGCCCGGATGATATTTAATGAGTCGCAGTCGTGCTTTGCTCGAAGGAACGAGAAAATGACCACTCTTAGTACACTGTAATCATTGAAAATAATTAGCCGATTTTTTTTTATTTCGATTTCCATATCTGCACCACGCGTTTCTTTTACTTTGTCAAGGAAGAAATTTGACGTATGCTATTAATGAGGGACAATTTTCGATCTGTAACTTTTTTTTATTTTTTTATTTTCTCATTATCATCTTTTTTTAAATTAGTTTTGTATACGAGAAAATGTTTTATTAAAAATTATTTATGTTTAGAACAAAATCATGACTTGGCAATTAACATATTAATAATTTAGAAACAGTCTCAAAATTGTCGTTTGTTTCGCTGTTAACATAGTTAAATCTTCAGTTGAAATTTTCGAATTCAGACTACAGAAAAAATTTTGGTGCCGAAATAAAAAAGAAAATCACCAAGATTCTTGCTTCAATCGGTTCAACATTTCGACTGGAGAAATTGTTTTTAAGAGTGCATAATTTTTCAAAAGTAAATAAAGAAACTTTGTCAATGAGTAATTACGTTTCAAATCAATAACCTAAAATTCTTAAACTAAAGATATCTAGTTTCCAAAATCGAACGTTCAAACTTGTGAATGAAACAGTAGCTAGCCGATTGAAAATTAGGGCTCGACTAACAGCCGAATTAGACACTTTCATTCAACTCGAGTCTTTTTGCGACTTCATTCATGTCGCGAACAATGATACGTTTTAGTGAAACCGGAAGAATTCTACACTTATACCC
>JABFOV010004112.1:0-14630 GCA_022817685.1 Aradophagus sp. ZL-2020 | reverse complement strand
CTGTAGTGGTTGACTGCTCTAGCCGGCTGTTTTTTTCCTCTGTCTGCCGTTGTTTTTTTCTTTTTTTTTTTTTTTTTTTTTTTATCTTGAGCCAGAAAAAAGCGCGAGGGGAGCCGCCTTAGGTGGGCCAGCGAGCATGCGCAGTGTCTCGACAATACGCCGAGCAAACGAAACGCGATACCGGCCGACGACGGAACCCAAAATTACGGGAAACTCGGCCGAATCTCTTTGGTGGGGTCGCAAGGGGTAGCGCACGTTTAATAGCGCAGTTCCATTAAATGTGCGAGCACGTGCGAGCGCCTAATCCGTTCGATGAAAAAGTTGGAACCGATGGCCCCTCGCTCGCTCCCGACCGTTACTCGGGCTTTTAACGAGATTAATTGAAATTTCGGAAACGCTCATTACCGACGTCGATGTTCCGAAGTTGATCGATTTGACGGCGAAAGAAAGTTGGCCGATTCGCTTTTGTTTGCTTTCTTCCTTTTTTTTCCAGCCGAGGTAATACTGTACGCACTAAGTCACTTTGATGGCTTAATTTTGGGTCGTCGTGAATTTAGTCGAATTCATTTTTGCATCAGTAAGAAGCCGAATTGCCAGGAATTTTTAGTTATAATGTTTTTTATTTATTTATTTATTTATAATTTTTTTTAATGCACTTTTCGATCAGTTTGAGTTTCGTGAAAGATTGAACATCTTTTTGAAAAAAAAAAAAATTCAAAGCTGGCAACCTACCTGAAATTTTGAACGAAAGGAAATGTGTAAAATTGTACGAAAACGCTTTTGCCTAGTTTATTTACATCGAAACATTTTCATTGTGAAAAATAATAATAATAGTAATGAATTATGTCAAAAAATGCCCTAAAATTTTTTTTATTTATTTATTTGTATATTTATTTATTTAAATCTAATGTAGTTTACCATTTGGTGTAATAAATTTACAACAGCTAGTAGCGTAAAACAACAACGAAAAAGTATTATTTTGACACAATCGAGGATAACTGGTTCAGACGAATGTAACCTATATTTAAATGAATTCTATTTCACGGAAACGAGCAATCGCCGACATATGGCGAGACGATTATAACATTTTCACGCGACTGACAGTCCGGAGACTGGGCATTTTTTCGTCTTTTCTCCGGTCCCTTTCTTTCAATGAGAAACGTATACTTGTCGAATTAGCTAGCCGGACGAAACGTGCGGTAAATATATCATCGGTCGCGCGAAGCGTCGAAAAAAAAAGCCGTTCGAATTAACTTCATCGAATGTATCCCATATGGAACATGGATACGCGCGTATCTGAAGACTTCGACAAATCTTATCAAGTTATTTACGAGCGGCTCGAGTTGTGTGAAATAAATTAGTCTTTAGGAAACAAAGGGCTCGGAAAGTCCGAAATAATTTAAAGCACTCATTTTTCCGAACGTCATTTTATTTTTCTTCAATTATATTTAAATTAATATTATATTCTATTTTGAAGTGTTGCTGAGTCAAAGATGTGGCACGTCGGGAAAATTATTAATCGGTTTTTTGAATATTCGGTAATTTGAAAATTTGCTCCAAGGTTGACGCGTTTGATATTGTACAATGCGCCATCTACAACTCAAGTGGGCCAAATCTGCTGCGCCATCTACAACTCAGGTGAGCCGAATTATTGATGGTAATGGGTTAAAAGTTACAAGATGAAATATACTTATTCATTGCTATAAACGCAAAGTCCTTGAGAATATTTTAATTATTACAATTAATTCTATATCATTTATCATAAAACGTTTGAAAGTGTTTTAAAATCATGGACAAACATACTTTATTTAACACTTTTTGCAGCATAAGTGTTTATCGTGTATAGCGAACGATAACAACTGTTTGAAGATTGACGATATGAAATCGTAAATTTTACAGTACTAATCTTATTTCTCGAGGTACAATTTTCCTCCTAAAACCGTGTTAAAAATTATACCATCTTCATTACAAACCTCATTACCCCCGAGCTTCGTTTCATAGGACGGACATAACCGAACGCGTCTCCAACGTTTCGTGACAAAGCGTAAGAGTGCATTACACAAATGACAACTCGTTCGAATAAAATTTGTCATCCGGCGCGAGTGCCGAACGACTGCGGGGCGTCGTCACAAGTTTGCAAACTTGGCCATTAATTCGATGAGACGCGCGACTCCGGTGACGCAATTTGCGTAAGTGCTTCTTAACGACTGCAAGCGCCGGGCGACCTTCTCCGAAAAGCAAGGCCACCGAAGTGAGTCCGTCCTTGGGCCCTAATTATACAGCCTGGGCCGAATAAACGGGCCCTTTTCTTCAAAGCCATCGGCCCTCGCCGGGATTCTTTTCGCGTTTCCATCACGAACCATATGGCCCAATCCTTTTGCCATCGGCCGACCGAGACGCGATGCAGCCTCGTTGTCGCGACACGACAGGTGGTTGCACGCGAGAGACCCGAGTCTAGCCGAAATAGTAACTTATCTCGTGTTTCTACGAGTGGCCACGAACAGACGATTGTTTCGGCGAACAACTTGACTTGGAACATCTATGTTCAACGAAACCAAAGATACTGCACTTAGAAAACCACATTGTATTGTACAGGTTGTTTATATTATTTTGTAATCGATTAAATACAAATAGTAATTCGAAACATTATGTTGTATTTTACTATATGCGTCTGCTGCAAAAAGCGCCATCTACAACTGAAGTGGGTCACTGGTATCGTAAAAAGCGCCACCTACAACTCATGTGTACCGAACACGTTGAATGAGTGGTAGGCTATAAATTATTCTTGCTCTTTCGAAAAAATGATAATTAATCAATATCAATAATTAAAAAGCATGTTAATCAATGTTTAATATCGATATTACTTCAATACTGAGAAAAACTATTCAATAATAGTATTATTTTTATATCACTACAATGTTGATTAATTAGACTATTAAAGTTAAATTTATTTCCTCAAAAGACAAAATAATAAAAGTATAAAAATTATAACAAAGTACAATTGTATGTATTGTATTAATTCAAATGCGTTCTTTATAATGGAAACGAGCTGTGATTGAAGGCACTTAAAGGTTAAATTTAGGGGAAGGACTGACGATATGATACAAACCTTTCTCCGAATGTACGTGTCACATTTTCAATCCAATATTATTTTCAGCGTCGATATCGACTGAAGCTTGATAATATTCATTGATTTTGTCAGTAATGAAAAGTGAAAGCTCGTCCCTCTCGTTACATTCGACACATTCCAAATGTTAAATATCAGTGGGTGTTAGTATTTGAAATCAATATCCAAATAACGATTTCTCGAAGCGTGCTTGAAATTATTGGACAGTCAAACAAGTGCAAAAGGTGCAAAGGTACGAGGAAAGCGATTATTTAACCAGTCGGCGAGCAAATAGAAACATTGTTTCCCTAGCACCTAGCACAGAATCACCTGCCTTACGTAGAAAAAGGGAACGTGTCGCGTATATTATGCTACATTATCGCATTGATTCTTATCACGACTTCTATAACTATTTTTTTAAATAAAGACTGGAGAACACGTTTTTTAGAGAAACGCTGGGGGCTAAAAGAATCTTTAATCGGAGATTTAAAAAGTGCAGAACGTTTTTTTTCCAAATATTTCAAATACATTGACATTACAAATCTACTTATTTTATGAATTACATTATTGCTGAGAATTTTCAAGCAAAATTTGCATTGCTAATTGAATCTCGAATTTCGCCACTGCTAAAACAGTTGTTTGGTTTCGTTGAGACTATGTCTAGTCATAAGTCATAATGTTCCGTCTCCCTTCCCATTATCATCCACAATAATTCATTCGCACGTTTCAGCTAGCAGAAACGCTTACAGAAAGAGATACTTAAATTAGCCACATATATTGAAATGTTGTAATGCTACTTTTGAAAAATTTAATACTTTTAATTAACGATAAGTCGCTGACTTCCACTTCAGTATCATCGTCAACAAGTTAATTTTAAAAGTCATAATTAAAAGTCATAATTAACTTGTTGATGCTGACAACTGAAATTCCATTTTCTCAGGATAAATGTTCCAGGCTGTTCCTAGTCGCCTGTAAATAATGCCACTTTTACAGATAATTGCAAGGAACAACCTACGCATTCGACCCAATTTACAGGCTGGTCCCTGTTACATCCTGGAACTTTTAACATCGATTAATTGTTTCCTTTACATACAAACAACGCTGTTTAAGTATCTTTACACTCTAATACTGTTAGGTGCCTTGATTACAACTTTTCCAATTTAGGCCAGCTA
This sequence comes from Aradophagus sp. ZL-2020, assembly GCA_022817685.1. NCBI lineage: Eukaryota > Metazoa > Arthropoda > Insecta > Hymenoptera > Scelionidae > Aradophagus > Aradophagus sp. ZL-2020. The sequence goes on along the minus strand of JABFOV010004112.1, from coordinate 10,352 downwards.
GATGATTGCCAGCAAGCAGTCGCCCCTTTAACGATGTGTGTCAAATCGTAGCAGGTGGTTGGCCGGCGAAGATGCCTCGCGAATAAGACTTTTCCATCTTGACCTGGGAAGTGATTAAGTTCGCAAGATCGGCAAGATTGCAAACGAATCGCAAGAACCTTGACGCCCGGCCAGGGCCGAGTTGCTATAGAAACACTAATTCCTTCTCTCTCCCTGTTCCTACCTTCCTCTCACGCTCTCTCTCTCTCTCCCTCTCTCTCTCTCTCTCTCCCTCCTTCTCTCCCTTCGCGATTTCCTTTCGATTCCCGTAGTTCTGTCTCCCTCACGCGACCGTCACTTCCGCCGACGTCGGTCTCCGTCGGCGGGGCTGTGAGCGAGAGACACCGTGCAACCCGGGGGAAGAAAAAATAGCGAGGGTGAAAAAACCTGGGGGGTGACTCAAATAAAAAAACGGATCAATATTAACTCTTTTTTTAGGGGCGGATGGCGCGCGGGTGGGGACGCCCGCTAAGCCTTCGCCGGGCTCTGTCTTTCTTTCGCGTTCTCTACCCTTTCGCGCGCTCCGCTATCCCGGCCGAACTCGGGCGCTCTCGCTTGCCTCTTGAGCCGACCGGTCCCCGTGCTCCCGCCGCCCCCGCGCCGACCCATCGAATCGATGATCGACTTCGACGATGAATACGAAATTAACTGCCGATTCGCGTAGTACGAAGCGTTGTCGAAAATATAAATAAACGAGGATAAAAGACTGAGAGAACCAATAGTCGTGGTACGAGTTTCGTGGTTTTGAAGACCATCTATTTCGATAGGGTCACTCTGTTCTCAATTTTTTTCTTTTTTTTTTTAGTACACTGAGAGCAGTTTTATGAATTGAGACAACAAAAGTTTGAGTTGAATTATGACTTTAGTTGGCCGTACTGAAAATTTGATTACTCCAGGTCCAAAAAGAAAATCGGTTGTTACTACTGGCAATTACACTGAGAAAATCAGTGGCATTTGGTAAACACAACTGGAAATTGGTTGAAGCTGGATCAACTAAGGAATCACGTTGGATCTAGTAACGAATTTAGATAACTGTTAAGAAGAACAAGCAAATTTTCGGTAAGAAGAAAAATATAGTAACAAATTTTAGGAAAATCGTTGATTCTTCAATGGGTCTCATTTTTACTTGTAAAGTTCATCGATACTTTCCTCAGTGTAGAGTTTCAGTTAATAAACGTTGAAACGCTACAAAAAAACAGTGAAACTAAAAATCAGTTGAAGCTAAATCAACCAAAGAATGATTTCAAATCGACCATTTATACAACAATTTTGAAGCGATGAAACAAACGTTCACCACCTGCATTAACTTTGCATTCAATTTCATGATACTTTCATAGTGCAATAAATAAAACGGAATAACGCAACATGAGAAGTTCGGGCATTGCATTACTACAGACGACGGTCGATTTCTTTTCATATTTCGAGCGACTTTGGCAGCTAGGAAATGAATTTCGTTGGTTGCCAACGATTAATGCCGAACGAAAGCGAACGTCGGCAACGAAGGGAAGAAAAATGACCGGACGACAAAGCGTGGCCGGGCAGGTCCGAAAACTCGCGACTCCGGGAAAGTCGGCCGACTTTTCATTCGATTGAGACCACTCCGTCCTTTCTTCCGGCGCACCATTTATAACCCTTCTTTGTATTCAGTGGCCTCGACTAGCCCTTTCGTCTTCGCAGTCCAGCCTGACCCGCGAAGGAGAGCAGCCGGGAGAGAGAGAGAGTGAGAGAGAGAAAAAAAGGAGGCGAATCCCCCAAACAAACAGCCATTTCCATGGTTACGTTCAATCAGCGAAGCTGACCAAGGACTAACTACCCTTCTTTACATTTCTTCGATCTATTCCACTTTTAATGACATACCAGCCTCGCTCGCTATTACCGTTACAAAGCAAACAAACCGTAAACATTTTTCGTTTCATTCGGAGCACGCTTCCCTGAATTAATTTCACGTGTTTGTTTCAATTTGAATTCGGCTGTATTTTGGCTTTACATTTATTTATTTATTTATCTATTTATTTACCTATTTATTTATTTTTTATTTCAAGGTTTTGTGTTGAAAAATATATACGTCGACAATGATTAAAGGGTTGAAGTGTGATCGAAAATAATCTACTTTGGTATATTATTAGAAATGAATCCGTTTCGAAGTATCAGTGAAGAGTTATTCTATTTCAAAATATCGTCGACGGGTGAAACTGTTTGAGGTGATTGAAAAAAAAGAAACTAAAAATATCATATGAGATACTTTAAAAAAAAAAAAAATATATATATATATATATATATATATAACCAGAATATATAATCACTATTTAACATTACACTGGTAATATTTCAGACAATATTTAATTCTGTTTATATCAGAGGAAAAATGTTTTCTCTAAGAAAACTGAAGTGAATTTAAACTGATCTACTAAACTGATTTATTAATACACAAAGATCTGAAAACCCCAGTTAAAAATATTCTCAAAATAAATGGTTCTTAAGCGATTGAAAACAATTAATTTCAAATGAGCCTTTAATGGAAAATTTAGTACTTTTCAATTGTTTAAATTTCATAGTTCTAATTTTCATTTAAACTTTTTTCGATATTAATTCTTAATTTTTATCAGTTTCTTCAGTTTCCTTTATAGTAACGCAAGACATCAATTTTTGAAGCCGAAGAAAACAATTATTTATTTGCCGCTCCACACCCCTCGAGCAGACGCCTCCGACGGATTGCCACGAGGATACTTTTTTTCATTGTGCCAAACACAGTTCCTCTCCGTTTTAAAGTAAGAAACACATTCGCAGACGTCTCTAGTGACGATGCCTTTCGATAGCACGTATCGATCGCAAAAAAAGGCTACCCTTTTCTCCAAGACGCGGCTCTTATTTTACCTCACTTGTCCCTTTAATTTCAAATTCGGAACCCACCAGCTCCCGGAGACTTGCTACGGCAAATAAATGCACGTCGAGCGCGCCGACGAAATTTCCAACATTCGGAGAACCCGTCGGATTGTCTTTCACTGTGAAAAATCTGTTCAGTCAAAACTACCGACAATTTCAGATGTAACCTTATTCAGTTAGATCTACTGAATTTTTAGTTAAATTTACTGAATTTTGAATTGGGTTTAGTAAATTTTCAGTAAGATCTACTGAATTTTCAGTTGGATTTACTAAATATTCAATTAGTTTTAATTATAATATAATATTCAATTAGTTTTCCATTTAATTTTCAGTTAGATCTACTGAATTTTCAGTTAAACTTGCTGAAATTTCAGTTGGATTTACTGAAAATTCATTTATAACGAAGCTCTGGTTGTTTCAACTGAAAACTTTAGCGGTGAAAATTTTTACTGTAAGTTGAAATCGCGGAATACTGTTAGCTTTTTTCTCAACGTTTACGGTCATATTATTTTTCGCCCGATACTGTATCGTTATCTATATCAGTGCGGTTTAGGTAAAGTGATGGGGCTGAAGGTACTATTCTGATAAGGGCCACTCGTTCGGCGATCCGGTTTTTTAATGAACGTACGAGATACGTAATCAGAAAGGAGAAAAAAAATCAATATCGGCGATTGAAGCGACGCCGTCAAAAGGAACGCATGAGTGAATGTGGCATAGTGAACCTGGTCGAAATTCAAGGACGACGCTTTTATGAGTATTTGGGGCGCGAAGTACGTCTGGCGCGGTTCAACTCTTACGACTTACTGGTCTTTGCGGATTCAATTTTTAATTTTCATTTGGATCGACACATTTGATACTGATTATTGTTGAAAAAAGGTGTGTAAAGGAAAAAGGTGTTTGAAACAAATTGTCCAAAAATTGTTTCAATAATACATACAAACGTTTATTATTTTCAACTCCGATACTTTGTTATTTTGTCATTGTTACCACTTTTTGTAATTAACATTTTTAAAATAAAATGTAAAAATTAATAAAGCGAGTGAATTCGAGTCAAAATAACGTGAAATTTAATTCAATAAAAGTAATCGCGAGCGCGTAAAGCAACGGTCCCAAAAGTCACGGTTTGCTGAATAATATTCAAAAGAGCGTCACCGGTGTGAAATTAACAATGCGCGACGGTTGGCATCGACAATGTGCCACTGGAGGATGCAAAAGTCGGGCGAAGAGAGGAGCGAAAAAAGTGGCGAAAAAAACAAACAAACATCACTCGACTCGCGCGACACTTTTTCCCTCGCAGCGGAGACCGAAGTCGCCAATCGATAAGGAAATACGAAACCACCGCTTCACGAGAGCGCGACTTCTGATTGACGTTCGACTATTATATGCATGTATAATGCCGCCGAGCGCGCGCTCTTGAAATGAAAGGGAAAGTGGAAGGAAAAACGTTCGATCGCGGCAAAAAATCCTCCGTTCTTTATCGCCCTCGCTTCCCCCTCCCTCGGCACCCCCCCCATCCTCCCCAATTTGCCGTCTTACACTTTTAGGACCAATTGTGGCAACTGTTATAATTTAACGAGCGGTGGTTTCCTCGCGACTGGGGCCGGGCGAGGCGAGCGAAGACAAAATGAAAATAAAAGCCGAAGCCGCTGCTTGACGTTCTTTCAGAGGCAAAGTACGGCCGAAATGAATCGCAAGTGTGAAATGGGGATCGGCCTCCAACTGCCGAGAGTGGATGAAATGTTCCGCGGGGGATCGGCGAGTCGAAGAGAAAAAACTTGTTACGAGCAATACGACGATTGTCCCGACCGCGACGGCGCCGGTGACAAATGCGGCGGAAAAGTTGCCGCTGAATTTCGTTAAACAATCGCGGGATCCAACGAGACCGCAGTCCCTTTTGGATTTCAATTAGTTCGGGTCCATTTGGGCGACTTCGCTTGATCCGATTTTTCGTTGCGTTTTTGTAATTAGACCTTAGTGTTGCTTTAATGTGCCTTTTCCTGGTGAAAAAGTCATATCGGCGAACGAAAAGTAGACAAAGTAGACGTCAAAAGGTCGAAAATAGTTAGAGAAATGTGAGGAAATTAGAAAGATGGGATATAAATTGTAAGTAAGTGTTGGGATTGAAAGTGAGACTCTTGACGAATGGCACTACCGCGTTACTCAAGTCAGATTCTCTCAAAGTAGACCTTTAAAATGTATTAATTAATTTTTTAAATTAAATATTAAATAATGTTTTAAATAAATTAATAAATAATTAAGAGTTTGAATCAAAAATGAAACTCTTGGCGAATGACATTATAGATCTGATCAGTTGAAACAACTGAAAATTTTAGTTGTATCCTTATGAACTACTGAATTTTCAGTTAAATTTACTGAATTTTCAGTAGGATTTACTGAATAATAATTTAAAAAAGCTCTGTTTTTCAACTGTTTCGACTGAAAACTTCAACAGCCACAATTTTTACTAAAAATTCAGTTGAAATTACGGAATGCTGTTAACTTTTTGCTCAGTGTACCGTACTACTGAAGTCAGTTACACTCTGAAAATATTTTCTTTCCTTCTCGACTAAACATCCACACGTTGTCTTATAGATATAAACATGCGAATAGATTTGAACATTATATATAAATATTCTCGTTGCGGTGTTTTGATCGCGGCATTTCTATCATTCTTATTTTCATAAGTTCAGTAGCTCCATTGATTTACCCACCGACATTTATATCAATTCCAATGTTGACCCAACAGATTTAGTCCCGAACGAACAATATTTTTCCTACGTGATACTGCGTTTTAGAAGGCATTTTATTGATTGTGTGTAAGATAAAGTGGATGAAAGTATAAAAGGCCGCAGTGCCACTTAAAAAAATATTCAACCCGGTCGGACGAGAACACGTGCAGTCATCTCTTTAACAACGGTGACATACACTTACATATTTTATGTCGAAAAAAAAATTATTTTCCAACAACACTCCATCAATCAGTTGCATTGAAGTAAATCATTCCAAGTATGTAAGCTACAAATGTCCGCCGGTATTAAATTACATTAACCAAATATTGTGAAATTCATATAAATATTAGAATACAAAATGTTGCATTAAAAATGCCTGGAATAAGACGCTTTTTAATACATTTGATTCAACTAATATCTTGATTAAATAATGAATGTTTTATGTTGATTAAATTTTTAACGCTTACTTGTAAACGAAAATTATTTGAATATAATTTAACAACATATATTGTAATTAGAACTAAAAATATTATGTTCTGAAAGTTGAATAAATTCATAATTTTTCTTGTAAAATTATTCGATAAGATATACCATCGTTTGTAGGTGCAGAAAATTTGATCAGATTAAATTTTCGTTTACTAATAAACGTTGGAAATTTCATTAGATAATTAGTTGAAAAATCAATAAATTAGTCGAAGCAAAAACGGCTTGCACTGGACATTAGTAAACTTTTCGGCTGAGCGTGCGATAACAAAGCACCGTGGATGCCGTTGATTCTTCATGTTGACGGAAGAAAATGTACGTGTCCGGGAAGAGAAAAGCTTTTGTTAACGTGAAAAGACGTGAAAGAAGCCGCAAGAAGTTGGAGAGACTGACTTTTGTCGGTTCATTTGGACAAGGTTTGACGTGAATTCGCGGGTCTTCTTGCCAGGGTCAAAGAACATTATAAAAGAATTGATGGAGAGAAGGAAATACGAGGCATAATAAAAGAACATATTTAATATATACCACAATGACGTTAATTCATTATAAATATATTACTTTTTTTTAATAACGAATCTAACGAGTCGTTTGAGACACACGACTAAGTATCGTAAAATGAATGACAAAATTGCAACCCCCAAAGGTGAACAATAATGAAAAAATGAAACTTTTCATTTCATTTATCCTTGTTTACCTTCAAAATAATGAACTCTAAAAAGAATGTTTCTGAAATGTCCAACGTTTATAAGTGAACGAAAATAAAATGTGATATAATTTTCTGAGTATAAATTATAGTACTTTTTATTGAATGAATGTATACGAAAAATACCTTAGCATATTTATGTTTTTGAATACAAAATTTTCATTTATTACAACATGTGGAGTTAAATTATATTTATTTTAATTATATGATTTTAATTACTATAAACTTCAAATGCATACAAAAAAAGTGTCTCATTCTGAGACATTTTTGATGATTGAGACACTAAAAACTTTCAGTTTCTCAATTTTCGACGTTTCCCCTTTGGTGTCTCAAACGCGAAAAATATCTAAAAATTAGACCCTAGATTCATTTTAAATTTACAACGCCAACAAAGATAAAATTTGAATTTCCTTCCTGTGTTTACGAATACAATCTCCTCAGTAGTTATTCACAACCAAATATTTACTATCAAATCGTTTCCACGTTGCTGATTTTGAATCTCGCAACCGAACCGTCCACTTTTTCATACCCCCCCCCCCCCACACACACACACAAAAAAACGCTTCGACTGGATTAAAAGCCATTAATCCCAGCATTAATTTCTCTTTAAAGAGCGCTGAATGACGTTTTTTCGTCGCCGCTTTTGACGTCGCACGCGCTCACGTGTATTATTTCAGCGGAGCTAATGGTTAATCGGATACGCGACTAGGTAACTAACGGCGGGCCGTAATGCGCATAATGCACGGCGTGCAAAAACCGAACGTCGAGCGCGTGCGCGTTTTTTCTCCTCGCCAGTCAACCCTTTTTTTGGCAGGAAGTAAAGGGTACGTGGACAGACGGAGAGACAAAAAAATTCGGGGGGCGGGAAGGGGGACCGGGGTGTCCTGCGCACCCCTGCGCGCGTGGCCGTTTTTGTTTTTCTTTCGGGGGAGGACAAAAACAACTCGGAGTAGGATGAGAATGAATATGAAAAAAAAGGAAGAATGAACGAAACGCACGAGCGAGAAAGAAACGAAACGGTGAGTTGTCGCGGGAAAAAATTCGGCAGCTGGTTAAACGTCAAAGGGTTGCGGATTAGCATAATACGGGCGATTACACGCGAGAGGTCGCTGCGCTCGGTGGGCGGGGTGGGAGACTTTTTGCGCTGTTTCTATTATTTTTTTTCTTTGTTTTTTTTTCTATTTTTAACTCCGGAAAAACACAGGTAGTATAGAGAGATCATGACCGATGCTGCACTACTTTTTGCCGGCCCTGTCCATATGGCGTGCGGCTAATTTATCATCTTTCACGGGTGCTGATCAATTAAGCGGCGCGGCAAAAAATTTCGTAAAGACCGATATGCTGATGAGCACGACTAAGCATGCCATGAAAAATGAGCCGAGCCGAGATTTTGAATTATTAATTGACTTGTTATTTGGCGTCTTTTGATACTTGATCGATCAATTATCGTTGATTGGAAGCGGTGATGACGATTTTCCAAATTGTCGTCTAATTAGATTGAGTAATTGAACACCTTCGACTATAAGATGACTAGGAAGAAACACTCACTGTCTCAACTTGGCAACGACAAGCACTGATTTGTTGAAACTCTATTTTCTTGTTAAACGATCGAATTAAAACTTATTAAAACTATTACTTCTTGTTAAATGTCCTATTAAGATTAATAGGTATCAATCGTAACTTTATCCAAATAAAATATCAATTAAAACTTGTTGAAAATAAGTGGCCGATTAAGAAACAAGATTAAATTGGTATAAACCCTATTAATTAAAAAATAAGGATAGTTTAATAAGATTCTTATTAGTAAATATACGATTTATTGAATAAGAAGTGTCACGATCAATTTCTATTGAGTCATCGGTGTATTCGATCAATAGGTAATAGTCCTATTCAGTATCTTTGCTCAATTATCATTTTACATATTTTTGATAAGTTTAAACAGTATTTTAGATGGAAGAGTGACGACTGAATATTACTGAAACATAAACGAGATTCAATATATTTTTTTGAAAAGGGGGAGAATATTTTTCGCAAATTTGGGAATGGAATTTCTCAATTGACAATTCGGAAATGAGGGTACTACTTTTCAGCCATCGATATTCAGATATTTCAGATGACTGGAAAACTGTTTTACATTTGTAGTAAATCTTCCATTTCCACTTTAACGATAAAGAAGAAACGAAGGTTATTCGTAGTCAATTCCATAACAGTTTTCAATTTCAAATTGAATAATGGAAGTTCTCCACAGCCAATTTAGAAATAGAGATTAATCATTATAAATTTAAAAATAGAGGTTTTTCATTACGAATTTGCAAATGGAAGTTCTCCGTTGCCAATTTGTAAATAAAAAAACTTCCCAGCCATAAAAAATAATTAAAAATTGATTTCCTAAAATAATTCTTACATTGAATATATTGTAATAACAACGTCTGCTTGAGCCATAAAAGTAGAATTTATAATTCTTTAGTGTACAGTAAAAATTTAATGAAAAAAGAAGTAAATAAAAATAAAAGAAAATGAAGAAATCCAAGCATTATCTCCAAGGTACAATAGAAAGACAATAACCCATCAAACGGCGCTCTTTGGTGGCGGGCTCGGAAAATAAATCAAAATCGGGAAGGCTATGAAAGAGGCGATAAACCGAGAGGGCAACAGAAAATTGTTGATGGAGTTATAAAAGTGGGCACCGCGACCCCCTACATGTCCTCGTTGCCGAGTACCCCCGTGGCTCGAAAACGGCGGGAAAAAAAGTGCCGGCAAAAGAGAGCCGTGCGCGATCAATCCGAGCGCGCTCGCGTGAGCAGCGACAATGCCTTTGATTTACGCGGCCTTCTTTCACCGCTCGCTGTATTGGCACGTGAATCCTTTTGTCGACCTTTATTTTCTCTTTACGGCCGTCCAATCAGTCTCTCGTCCCCAAAAGTGTAATTTGTATCTCGGGTCCGAATGAACAGGTTCAAATCATTTTTCATTTCCGATATCTGCGCCGATAAAACCCGGCAAATGAATCAATCCGACTGCGGTCATAAAACGTGACTCGGTTAATGACTGAATCGAAATTTCCAAGTGATAAAAAAAAAGGATGTTTCATGAGTTGTATTTAGAATTGCGATGCGCGAAGGCAAATGAAAATTAAAATTGCGAGTGAAGATTCGATTCATTTAAAGTTCAGACAATTATATGAACCATTAAGAGAGAAGCGGGAGGGGGGTCGAAAATATAAAATAATCATACTTAGAACCCAAGTAAAACGAAAAATGCAATATAATGACAGTGTATTAACAATATATTGATGGTATATTATTATTATATTAACAGTATATTGTTAATATATTGAAATTAATGATATTATTTTAAATACAAATTATTGTTCTATTTTTATGTATTTGTATAAAACACTTTTTAATTTTATCTCTAACTATAATCTGTATTTTAACATCAAATATCGGTTTGAAGACCGTAATGCTGAGGAATCGAACTCACGACCTAATGAATCTCATCATTATATCCTAACC
>JABFOV010004111.1:0-14635 GCA_022817685.1 Aradophagus sp. ZL-2020 | reverse complement strand
TGATACACCGAGATATAGATTATTTGCGTGGTGATTTCGATATGGGATATAATTAACGAAAAATTGGAATATTCGATTTGGATGGTGACAAAACGAAAAAGAAATTACGTTCTTTTTAAAATGCCACATCCAAAATCCAAATACCAATTTTACTTGAAATTGTATAATCAAACAATGATAAAAATGCTGAATTAAAAATTTAATTTGTTTTCTCAAATTAATCGTACTTTTGAAATAAATTTAGCGCAGTAAAAAAGGTAGCCTAATGTCGGGAAAAAAAGGAACACAACTCCAGCTAAGCGTCAATGTCAATGCTTCAACATTTTTCTAAATATCGCGAACGTTACATTAGCCACAAGACTGATAGTTACGGTGAAAACTCGAGTCCGCCGTAACCGTAAAGTAAAGTATTAATGAAATCGAAACTATGGCGGAAGGAGGGGAAAAAATGGGGAAAAAACAAGAAACGGAACGTCGCGAGCGGAGAAAGGGACGGAACTTGGCGGGAAAATGAAGTTGCAACATCGGCTTGAAAAGTATCGCTTTCCCATAAATCGTCGTGATTTTCTCGTAACTCAAACAGATTCATGGGACGTTCGTTCATTCGTTTTTAATATTTCTTCCCCCCCCCCCCCCTCAACTTTTTCCCGCGAAGCAATAACATTAATGCGCTGTAAATCCCTGGTTTTAATACATTAGGCATCGTTTCGATGCTGAGATGTATACGGGCGGATAACTATACGAATAAAATAAACTATACATATACAAATACGCTCTAATATCGATATGCATTTATACAAATGCATTTATACAAATATAATATGATTGCATTTCTTCAATCGTTCATTTATTAATATAATTTATTAATCTTGTAAATATTAGGGTTCATGAAAAATATTTATATCCAATTAAAAAGTGTTTCAGTACTAAAAAATATATAAAATCAATATTATCGTTTGAGTAAATAATAATTTTTTAATTGGGATACAATTTATATTTCGATCACTAATTTAAAAAAAGTCACATAATTGAAATTGCGATTCGAATCATCAAAAACTTAGTAAATATGATTCTAATGTAAACATATATTTATACATAAGTGTACATTTACCAGAGCGGCTATAATCATGAAAATGAAATTGATTTTGCAATATGTTACGAGCGCGAGACGAGACGTGATAATGACGGTGTTATGGAAGGTCAGAAAAGCAAGTGACTTTTACTGTTTTACCGATGACGTATGTGGAGGGAAAGAATGAAAAAAAGGTTGAAAAAGAATAAAGAGAGGCGTTTGCCAGTCGTTGGAAAGGCGCGAGCCGATGAAATCGTTAATGAGTCGTTGAACTTGGTTTATTTTGCAGGATGCTGTCGAGGATCAAAGGCGACGTTACGCTGCTGCTAATGGTGCTCGAGTTAACGTCATCGGCGATGGTCCTGCCGAGGCCGCCGTCGTCGCCGAACCATATCCGCCACGAGTACTTGGTCACCGAGTCGAAAAACTACAACGAGAAAATACCATTCGTGTTTTTCCAAAGCACGAACGTCGAAAAGCCGGAAGTCAATGGTGTCAAGTTAGTACTCTCGAGTTCTTGATACATTCAATCAAAATCATATCGTTTTTAATTTCTACACTTGTAAACATTTTTGGTATCATCAACCAGAAAAGTATAGTCAACTTTCGTGAATATTAAGATTTTTGTTCGTGGTAACTAGATTTTAATATAAATCAGTATTAAAATGCTTATCAACGTATTTTCTCCGAGCCATGAATTGTTTTTAGTATCATTTGCCATTATTCAGTGTTAATGTTATAATCGATATCGAGTAAACGGCTTTGGAATTATATCCAATTATCATATACGTTTCTGTTTCCAATCCGTTGGGAATAATTAATGAGCAAGTCTCATAAAGAATTCTTTGAATCAACTCTAAATTAACTGTATGGTTTGTGATTCTGGTTCACAATGGCTTTTCTAAAATGCATAAATGCAATCCAATAACATAGCTGTTGATTATGTCAAACTCTAAAAAGTACGTCTAAATATTCTTGAGTTTGAACTGACCGCGTTTGACCGCTTAATTTCTGAAAACACAGAAACGGGGCATAAGAGCTGATACGAAATTGCATGACGATATTTGCATACCGACATCACTGGCCGCTGAGGTTTTTATTAACCGTGAATATTCATGTTTTGCCCTTTCAAATTGTACATTTGTCAATGCGTATTTCCACGCAGTGATTCATATCGCCGGTTTTGTAATATAAATTGCAAATGCCGCAACGCAAATTGTATATTAGACGATCTAGTTTTACTAACTTGCTAATAAGATTGGAATGTGGTTAAAATAATAATTTGCTCTTGTTTGTACATTGTTTTTGCTTAACGTCACGGTACGCTAAACCGCGAATTCGTCGAGTCACGGTAAAAGTGAAAAATAGTTTACATTAATATGATGAAAATTAAATGACGTTGAAACGCTTTTTAGAATGAACTTTAGATTCAATCAAATGTTCATTACAACTTGGATGCACGTTGGATGTTGGAAATTCGTTAAAAAGTTTCGACGTAAAGCAATAACATCATTGTTATCGTTGTTAATAGAAAAAGATATTTAGTACTTTACTACCCCGTTACCAACGTTCTGCTGTTTCACGTCGAATATCAAAATTTGAATACAATTGCGAACATCTTTACAATGTATGTAACCGAGATTAATAAAATAGATATTGTTTGCTTGAATCAATCAATATTTGATTTAAATAATCAAGCAATCTACACTCGATTACCAATATTACATAATATCATCTTTAATCTTCTTTTAAGAAAAAGAGTGATCAATTATCATACTCAATAAGCTCTTAAACCGGTACGTTTATTAGCCATTTACGTTTTATTGATATTCATTGATTAAATTGTTATCGTAAAAAGCATTACATATTAATTCAGAATTAAAATGATTTAATGAATTTAGAGTTCTACACCGTAAAGCAAATGATACTAAAATTTGACTACATCTACATATAATAAAACGTAATAAAAGAAATCTTCAGTTACATAAAAATCTAATTAAATCAAATTAAAATAATTTTGATCATCTTCACACAATCGAATTGTATCAGCAAATTTATCTGAAAGACAATTCATTTACATATTATATCCCTACTCCGTTGTACCGATTTGAATTTGACACCATTTCATCTTGCTTCTCTAACCACACCATCCACTTTCCAGACTTGTCGAAATCGAGGTCCAAGACATGGATGGGAGCAAGAAACCGCTGAATTTCCACAGCTTCGTTGAGGGAGTTTTGGACGACAATATCGACCAATTCAACGAGAGCTACCCAACTCCGGAAGTTATGCCTAACTCGCTTCTAGGAGTGCGAAACGTCGGTCTGCCTCCGCCGCGTTTTCAGCCCGACAAAAAACTCCTTTTTCAAGCGCCGGATCTCCATAATATCGACGAGAAACTCTATTACTTGAAGCACGACAGTCCAAAAGTGTATGTGAATGTGCGCGGCAATTCCGGTAGCTTTAGGAAGGACACCCTTGTTGGTCCAAAGCCAACCAAGATTAAAACCACCGTCGAATATCGCGACACGACTTCGGGCAAAAAGCGATCCAAAGTTCCAAAAAAGTTTGATCGAGTGCTCCACGGTGGCTCCACCACCGAGAACCCAGTTATAACTTCGAGCGAGCTTCCGAAGCAGATACCAGCGCCACCTAGCAGGGTGCCAATACGATTTCCAATAGTGCACACCACGCCGGTGCAGAGGCAGCCGAGAAGATTAGATGTCTTCGCTGATGACCTGTCGAGCGAAACATGAAACCGAACTGGGTCTGAATCACTGAAATAAAGTCAAACTAGAATAGATTATGTTTTTTTGAAACGTGCTTGCTGGTATTCCGATAAATACCCAGGTGAAAAACAAATATAATTTTGTCATCAATTCAGTATTGATAAAAACTTGTGAATTCATTGGTTTGGTATTCAGTATTTAAACTTTTCGATACGTCTGCCAAGCAGTCCTCTATTATAAATGCCGTTGATTATTGACACCTTCTCGTAATGTATTATTTTACTTCATTAAAAATATATATGAATATCTTCTTTTGTATGACAATAACTTTGAAGTTAGTAAGACAAAAGTAGTTTACTTCATCATTTGTACATATATTTTTTCACTCTTTCACCATAGTTGTGACTATGACAATGTCCATTCCAGTATTACTATATTTCAGTGATCAAATGCCGTCAAATCCTTGCGCGCAGAGATCGCCAGCTGCAACTTCCGCGCGAGCACTCGAACATTTTAGTCAACCTGAAAATTCTAAACGAACTAGCGTTTCTACGTGGATAAAGGGATTGCACGAACTTGGTGTTTCGTTGTAAGATTGTAAATTGGTTTGTTTTGTCTACCTTCTGTTTATAGCGACCTTTGTAAAGCGATAATTAAAAGGTTGATGGTCGATTGCGAGACGAAATAATCAAGGTGTAAGCGTAATTATTAAAGCATCCATAAACAAATTCCCTCGATTCCCAATGAGCCGACGATGTTCAGCTGGAAATGGCAGCAAAAATACGTTATAGCAGTTACTTCAATCTCTTATTCGTTCAATTCAATCAACCGAATCGGATAGATGCAAGGTATACTATTAAATTGATCCCTAAAACGTAGCTTCTGGTGAATTTAGCTGGTACGTCAATTGGATGTCGAAAGTCACAATAAATTACCTGCTCACTTAACGACTTCCCACGCGACCGTTTCAAATTGCGAAACTTCTATACTTCCAAAAATATGTACAGAAGTTTACAACATTGATAAATGGAAGGACTGAAATTAAAATGAAATTTGCTCCAGGCAATTATTAGTTTTTAGATTCAACATAGCTACAAATAAAAATCCTTTTTTATAATTTTATATCAAAATCTGCCATTTGTGGTTCACAAGAAAACAAAATTTTTATCTGCAATAAAAATTAACATTTAATCTTCAATTTAAATTTGTCGACTCATGAACGTTATAACTTCTTTAAAACAGTTTAAAGAAACGGCAAAACAACAACTGCTTTCTGTCAGAAAACGTCGAATCCATGTGAAAATCGCCAAGTCCCACAGCAATGATCCGATGAAACGGAAGTTGCGTTGCACTGTAATTGATAACGTCACGAAACGATAACTTTTAATCGCAAGCCATCGTGTTTGTTTGCAAATTGCCTCCGGTTCGCTCGCATTGGGAATCCGTCGACACTGTGAGCTACAAAATGAAACCCTCTTATCGCATCGAAAAGATTGCACATTTTTAACGCGGCAAACCGACCGTGAAATTTGCCTAAATGAGCAGACTCGATAGTTCATTCAACGAAATACGTCAGTCCGCGTCGTTGCTAAACAACGTGGCGAATTGACAGCAATTGACGCAATGCGTTTTTATTGGATAACGACATCTGACTGAAGGTAGATACAATAAAACGAATGAAAAAAGAAAGAAAGGGAAAAAAGAGAGAAACGACGAAATAAACTCAAGCAGCACCATGAACTGCTTTTTTCAACTCCATGTTGCTTTTACTTTTGCGTTATGTTTGGGGAACTTAGAAATAGTGCGTCGTAAAATCGGTTGGCCAATACAAATGATTTACGGAAATACCGTAGAGGCGTGTTAGGTGTACATGTAAAATGCTATGCAAATAGCCAAGTGTAAAGTGAAGCGGAGTTCGCGCCAACACACGACAACAAAATCGTTGGGAAAGCGTGAGAAATGTGCAAACGAACATGAGTGATTAGCTACGAGTCAGTATTAATGAACCGTCGATCTTTCCGTTTCTTTTCTCCCCCTTCCGTCTATTCTCACAGAGAAAGGCCGGCGAAAAGAGAACCGGCGTTGTCCTTATCTCAAATCCAATCTTTTGTTCTCCTTCGATATCCGGTCGTTTGATTTTTGTTTTCTGGCTTTATCGTGTAACGGGCATGCGTGTGAAAACATACCCGGTACATGAAGAAACGCGTGCCTCGTGCTTTATCGATCCAACCGATCAAGTCAAAGATTTATTACATTTTAGCTGTGATTCTTCATAGGCGATATTGCGACGGAGGGCGGGTTCGGTTGGCGCAACTTTTTCGGCGGAAAACAAATGGAGAAATGTGTGCCAACCACAACCCGCGCGACCGTGCACGGCAAATTTTACATACTTCGGATCAATTATTTATGTATTGTATATGCATAGGACGTTTAATATATACATTGTGCGCTGATCATATGTAATGATAGTACATGAATAAATCTATTTTTTAAAAATCCACACCCCTCCACGATGACGAAGTCTTATTTATTTGTTGAAATTGAAATCACTTATTGGATCCCAGTAATGATGATATAAGAATCTATGGTTAATTGATAAATACTATTACAGTATTTTAATTGCTCAAAATATTAAAAGTATCTTAACTCAAGACATATTAGTTGCCTAAAACACTGAAAAAGTTTTTATTTAAGACACTTTTAATGTCTGAGGCAGTAAAAGTGTCCCAAAATTAAACACTTGTTTTTGCAATACACCATACTATTATATTTAATTTATTAATAGTTTATATAATGTGCATGTCGAATAAATTTATTAATGATTCAGGTATTAATAGTTTGATTTAGATAAAAAATTTGTAATCAGGTAAAGGAATTACATACTTATGGAATAGTGTCCATATTTATGTATTTTAGAACGGTTGGGGTTGGTGCAATAATAATAAGAAAAAATATTCGAAAAATCAGTTTTGATACTTTCGTAAGAAACACTTACCTGCTCTGCTTTCAGGGTAAGCTCGATAAATATCTGCTGGAGTTTTTCATTCACAAAGTTTATGCAAAACTGCTCAAAGCCATTTCTATCGAATATTTCGAATCCGTAGATATCCAGTATGCCAATTTGGTAACCTTCTTGAGTCGTTTCCATAGCAGCATTTACTTTCTAAAATTAATAAGAATTTTAGGACTTTGTATTTATAGTTATATACAAATTAAGTCGTCCAATAGTTATTACTTTTAAGATTATTGTTATTTTTAATAGAATTACTCAATATCACTTTGATATAGACATAAATTTTTAAATAGAGTGTCTGTCATAAACTGTTTCTTATAAATAGTGATTCTTAATTCAATAAAAGTAATATTTCTGTATTATATTTTTTCATATAAACGATATTTTGATTTCGTTATGCATTTTTATCAAGTTTTACTAATATATTTAAATCAAATTATAAAAGATAGAAAAAACAAATAAATCAGAAAGTAATTAAACAGAGTAAATATTAAACACCCATTATCATTAGCAAAAATAATAAGAGTTTATAATTTCAATCAATAGGTTGATAAACTATAAACTAAAAATAATAGTAAAAGAATAATAATTTTGATTGAATGTAGTTTAAATAAATTTAATAAATATTTAGCGATTGTTTGTAATCAGTAACTTACTTTGACTAAGTAATCGAAAAGTCGTGCATAAATATCTTTGGCGAGTGCATCTCTAGTATAAAGGGCTTGCTCGACATTCAATGTGACGTCGACACTCTCTGACTGACTTCCCCATTTTGACTCGAATTCTCGCGATATCAATTTATGTGACAATTGTTCGGGCGAAATTCCAAGAAGAAATGCCGGAAAGTCCAAATCTGAAAGTCGAAATAAAGTTATTATTTCACAAGAAAAAACTTGTTTGTACACAATTAAAATTAACTACATGAAATAATATTATGTATGAGAAAACTGAAATAATAAATATAATTATAAAAATATATATTATAAAATATTATACAAAAATAATGTTAAACACCTTATTAGAAAATTAATTTAAGTCATAAGATCGATCTTTAAATTTTCTAATCTAAAAATTCATAAAAAAATTATTAAACTCTTTTAATACATTTAAAAGTAATACATTTTAAATGTCATTGTTGTGATTATTAATTTAATATTTAAGTAACTAATTATTTATAATGAATAACATTCTACTTTTGTAGGAATCACTTCTACATTAAATAAAAATCTATTAATATGTCACAATTAAGAACAAATAAAAGTATATACAAGTATACATTTAGTCATTTAAAACTTTAAAAATTTTAGATTACATATTTGTAGATAATTATTATTGATCTAAATTTTATCAAGTTACATTTAAAATTAAATAAATTGGATGACATTTTAAAATAATAATATTATTTATAAAATTTCGTTAATTAAATACCAAAATCTAATCAATCTTAATATACTGAAACAACTACGTAAATATCATTAGCACAATTGTATTTTTAAAAATATTAATTCCCAGCCTAGTTTAAAGCATTGTGTTATTGTTTAATATTGCTAATGAAATTGTTACAGAAATCGTTTCATCATATAACTACTCAAGTACGAGGCACGTGTACGGCAACGTCATCTCAAATCATGACTCACATTCTTTATCCGCCACTTGCGAATAATTTCCATCTTCTATGAACTCGATATTTCCAATATGAAGGACTCCAGCCACGATTCTCAGGATGTCTGTTGTCTCACTGTCCTTGATTCCCATGACGCTAAGCGCTGAAATACGAAAATGCACGTTACTATTAATGTCATTGTACTTGAAACAATTCAGCGCAACATCTTTTAATCGTATTACCCTTTAAAGTTTCTTGAAAATCCCGAGCATCGTTTGTGCCGTCCACTTTGTGATTTCCACCATAGCTCAAATAATGATAATAATCTAAATCCGTGAGACCGAATTCAGCTGAAAAATTTTTAAGATTAATCATCAATTTATTGTCGTTAATTGAAAAAATGGTTTTAAAATTATTATGCGATGAAAAAAAGAGTTTGTACTTTCTACAATAACGATAATGCTGAACATATAAAATTTATCGAAATATATTGTTTAAAATGAAGTTATTAATGATGATCAAGATCATGGCAATCAGAGCATATAAATGAAAAAAAAAGTGAGATGTGTTTTAACAATTGAAACGAAATATTTTTATGCTTGCAGTTAGAAACGTAATCATAATTATTACATTAATAAACCTATTTAATTTACAACGAGTGCAATCTTCATTCAAAAATGAATCACCAATGCTTGCTCACATTTCATTTGTTGATTGGCACCAGTTGCGAGTTGATGAAATATGTGAAAATTACGTTCGCCAGGATTTTGACAAACAACTCTTGACTTTTCGAGCAGAAAATTGGACACTTTTCCACCGCTCGGTTGGCCGCCGATTCCAAATTGCATTTCTACGTACTTTCCCTGAAAAGCAGAGTAAATATAAAAAGATGAACTTTTAAAAGATATAATGACAATGAAAAAGTAAATCGAAAAATTCTGCAATATTCATTCATATTTATATTCATAAAACCAGTTTCGATAATTGTGTTTTAACGACAATTTTCAATTTAATCGAATACTAACTTGACTGATAACTCAGATAATTAAAATATTAAAAGACAATTATTTAGATTTTAAAATTAAAAACTAGACAAAGCTGAATTTGATTTATCAATTTCTATACTTACAATGAGTTTTAAGGATCAAAAGTTATAAATATATTATGTCTTCTGTAATTTGTAGTTTTTAATGAACTTAAAAGAAGACATATTATAATTATCTTATCGTGTTGAATTTCTTCTTTTTATTTTGTCGCTATTAAAAGCGACTAAAGATAAGTGTAACATGATGGAATAATATGCTAAATTAATGCAACATACACTTGAAACAAACCATTTTTAACTTATAAACGTCTTGATGAATATAAAATAAACTTACAAATCGACTGCTGTTGTTATTGTTCACAGTTTTTGCATTGCCGAAAGATTCCAGCAGCGGATTGGATTCCAAGATGACGTCTTTAACTTTTTGCACTTTTTCACCACCACCACTGACTCTTGCGATGTATGACATTATATATCTCGCCGCAACTGTTTTTCCCGATCCAGACTCTCCGCTGAAAAGTACATCATGATTTAACAGACATGCATTGCACCATTAGTAATTTAAAAAGTCGTGATTTACGTTTCTTCTTCTAAAGCCGTCGTCAAGTCAAATGCTTACTTAAAGTCAACAATTTTATATGTATTTATAAGTGTTATATTAATAATTTTAAAATCTAATTTAGATTAAGTTTCATAGAAAGGTATACCTTCCTAAGAAACTAATGAACTGGAACTGTAATCTTACAACATTACAATTCCAATGACAAATATTAATTATTTTATCTATTAAAATGACACAATTGATGCAGTAACTTGAATTGAAAAACATTTTTGTTATTTAATACAATTTATATAATCCAACTTCTCATATTGCATAATGCCAAATTGTAGCGTTTTGACATTAACATTTTCCAAGGAAGTAGAAGTATATATTAGCAGCAACCATGTATTTCAGCGAGAGAATGTGAATGTCCACTAATGCAATGAAAGACAGATAAAGTGCACCTGCGTTATCCGTATGAAAATTTGATCGTTTGAAAAAGCAACGAACCTGATTATAACGCACTGACTTTCGCCGTCGATTAACATGTTTCGGTACATTTCGTCCGTGAGGCCATAAATGTGCGGTGGATTTTCGTACGGCGCCTGAAATATAAATTAAATTGTATTAAATGAAATTCAATCGAAAAGTACAATAATGAGATTGTATAAATGTAAAAAATACAATTTTTCACATTAAAGAATGTCATTCTTAATCAATTGGTTTTTCAAAACCCAATTTAAAAATTTTAACTTATTATATACTGGAATTAAGAAAAATTGTTTTGCGAACATTTTTATTTACAATACATCAAGTTTTATTACTTATCAAGTTTTTAAAACGTAATTCACATGTCCAACTCTCTAAGAATTAATTACAAAATGGATTTCATTAATTTAAAAATATCGTGTAGAATTATTGACTGCTTTACTTACAGCGCCTTGGTAAATTTCGATCTCCTTTTCGCTGTAATACGGCATTTGTTTAAATGGATTGACCGAAACCAAAACTGGTCCGATGCAGGTCTGTTTAATAACCATTAAGGAAGTAGTCAAGGAAAATACTGGATCGTCGCAATCTCATTAGGACAAGTCAAGGCGAAGCACCTGTGCTCAAGGAGCAAAGCCAAACCATCGGGACTTGTTATTCCATTATTTAAGTATCATATGGCATAGCGTCTTACGGAATTTACAGATTTTACGAGACATTCGATGTATAAACTATGTTTTCCGTTACTTTCGGAAGCCAGCTAAAAGCATTGAGTTGAAAGTTCTTGAGATATATATATATATATATATATATATATATTTGCTTTTTTGAATTTATTTTATTTTGATATAGAGAAGACAGTATGCGAACATATGAAACATTGTTTTTCATAATAAATTAAGGAATTGCTTCTACTTTGCATCAATTAATTTATTATTTTAAAAAATAATTGATTTACATTTAAAAAGTGGACTATTAAACATTTTTTCCTATCATTATGTTACTTTTATCAGTATTATTTTTCTCAACGTGTATACAGTTTATAATTTATGCAATATTATAATTCATGCAACATCATACGCAATACCTTTAAATACATGGAAATAAATAAATTGCTGATCTGAAAAAATGTGCTCAATTGACATATTTTCTGTGTTACTTAAACTCTAATATCAGTGTTGATAACTGACATTACATATTTAGGTGTCTAAATTATCCTAAGTATCATGATTAGAATTTTCAATGAAAACATAACTTTTAATATTAAGCTGATGTATTAATTAGACGAACATGTCTCAATTGATAATAAAATTGTTTGTTTCAGAAATGTCATTAGTGCATTTTACATAAATTTCGATCATTTTTATCACAATAAATATTCATTAGTTTATAAAGAAAACAAACAAAAAGAAAGAAAACCTAAGTTTAACGAACATAAAATAATCTTATTCATTGTGTATTCATTATTAAGATTATATGTTGGTCAACAAATTGATAAATTTTCAACTTACTCAGCACGATTATTTTCCTTCGTGCAATGTATTTGAAAATATAGATTTTTCGAAATAAAAATACGTCAGAAAAACAATTACTCAAAGGATACATATATATAGTCATCCATAAATCTCTTCTTGAGGTTGTCAACGATGGCCTCGTCCGCGACTTTTGGTAGCAGGACCATGTCGTCCACCCCTGACACTTTGACATTTTGACTCTGCCAATGGTAAACCTGAAAAAGCGCATTATAATTAGTACCAATATATTTATTTACATTTTTACCATTACATTAAATTCAATAAAACATTTTTAAAATATAAATTTAAAAGAATACAAATTATCATTTTGAAACAAAAGAACCTTTTGATAGCGTTGACTAACAAAAAGTAAAAGAAAAGTTACTTGTGCAAAAAAGATCACTTTTCCTAATCAGTACAGGTAAATACATTTGTTAAGGGCCGTGAAAAGTGTAATATTGAACTAATAGGTGGAGCCACCAGTTGAATAATATACTATTAGTTACGTTAAACTTGACCGTGCCTTGTGATCGATACGTTTACAATACATATTTATTACGTATGAATGCACAATTTAATTATGACACAGTGTCAGCGATGTGCCGTCACGTGAATATAATCAGATAACAAGATTTTCCATCGTAATCCGAGCTGTAATATTTTCAAATTGATCTGCGATGTAAGTATCAATAAAGCATTCATTGAACTTCATGTCAAACACTGTAAGATTACGCGGCTTACAACTTTTTCAATTATTTTACCATCTCAGTTATCAAAAGTCGTTCGTAAAAAGTGATAAATAATTGAAACCAATACAATTATTACACTTGATTTCTTCATTTATTATTTCTTCAATTACTTCATAAATCAATTGATTGAATGAAATTGTTTATTTTGCAAGGTTTCATTTGCAGGTTTTTAATCAATTCTGAATTCACTTCAAATAATTCAAATTTACTCCGAAAAGGAAGTCGAGTGAGATAAAACAATGATAATTGAATTAACTTTGTGAAAGGTGATATTTTTTAATTAATAACAATTATAACAATGCAATTGAAAAGACAAATAACATAATAAATTCGTCGAAAGAAATGTTGCGAATTCCCTGCACGTTTATTTTTAACCGTTTACACACACTAGTCACTAACACGTCCACGTATAATTATTTCCAATAATTACCCTTAAAAATAATTACTCTAATAATTAATTAACATCATAACACGTTACGCTCACTTATAAATATAAAAACAATTATCGGTGACGATCTGCCAACCAATTAAATATACAATTAACAATTATACTTATGTCAGTTTTGTTCGATCCGATATTAAATTAATTCCAAATTTACATCAAAGGTAATGACGTTCGTTTTGCAGTCAGACTGCATTGAATTTCGACGTGAAATTAAGTTATTTCGTTATTGCAATCGATTTATGTAGTCCTTGTCCAAAAAAAAAAATGTTCAACGACGAATGAAATGCAATGAAACAATACAGAGAGAGACGAATTGACATTGCGGACCGAAGTTGTAAATATCGCGCGACAAGCAACGATTAATCTTTATTTAACAACGCCGGAGATTTGTCGCAATTTTCGCGCAGCTCGAACGGCCGGTAAATTGGTTGGGAAACGACACGGAACGGCAACTTTTTCGCCTACGTAATATTTCGTCACTTCCACTCCAAGTCCAACCGGGAGATCTTGTTTTCCTTTTTTATTTCTCTTCGCCTCTCTCCTCCTCTAATTATTTTTCAAACCTTCTTTTTTTATTTAACAACAATAATCTCGCAGGTTCACCTACGTCCTTGCCGACTATTGTACTCGCTGCTATATTATTATGCAAAATTCGTTGACTATTTTTTTTGTAATGAAATACAAAAGTAGCCCGAGAGAGGAAATGTTATTGACCTCATATTTGAGAAAAAAACACTTGTTAATATACATAATTATTGTAAACAAATATTTTAAGTGAAAAATAAATACTTGAAATAATAAATATTTATAAATAAATATTTGACAAAAATAAGTGTTTTAAAACGCAAATCATTATTACTTGTTCTTTGATGTTTTAATTTGAAGAAATCGTTTTTGCAGAGTATCGAATTCCATTCCACGCTGTTCGGATTTTAATTGGAATAGTCAATTTTATTCATTGATCTAAATTGAAAACGTTTTATTTTTTAAAAAAGGATGCTTTAAAATTACTATTTGTTTACTTGCACAGAAATATTTATTAACTATAAAATATACTTGAATCAAATATACTTGAGTTGTGATATACGATTACTATATCTAAAAAATAGTTTTCAAATTTGTTTTCACTTAGACTAAGTGTATTTTGCTTCATAAGACAAACTACTGTTGGAGGATAAAAAAAAGCTAATTTTCATAATACACTTTTCTCGGCCCGGTAAAATGGAATTTCCAAATTTCAAGCGCGAATCATCAAACTGCCACGAGTACTTGAAACTGTTACAATTACCCCAGTCTAATGAAACGTACGTTTCAATTGTACGAGTAATAAAAGCATGAAATAACACCGTCGCCGTCGTTATTCCGAGTGTGACGAGTATGGAAAAAGCGTGTCAAAATCGTCATTAAAAGCTGCAGGCAAACGCACTGCTTTTAA
>JABFOV010004110.1:0-14640 GCA_022817685.1 Aradophagus sp. ZL-2020 | reverse complement strand
ATTTAAAGTAGTACTTAAGTGAATTTAAAGTAGGAAACAATGGTCCAGCATATTGATTTAATTTCAGAAAACTAGTACATTAACATCATACGTTAATTCAAAGTTAATATTTTTTCGAATGTCTCAATTCGAAACATTTTTTATGTTTGAGATACCGAAAAAGCCATTTTTTGTCATTAATAAGACGCTTTTAAAATCTCATTTACCAAAAAATGTTTTGAAATGAAACACCTGCTTTTACAATTAATTACCCAATACAAAACAAAAAATGATTTGAGAAATCTTCATCCCTTGTAACGTGATTAGTACATTCTTTATAATTGTAGAGATTAAATATTGTGTAACGTAGCCAATCCATTTCAGAAATGTAAATGTTATATGCTAACTAATCTGATAATTATATTAAATGGTTTCCTTTCACCAGAAAGAAAAACTTATTCAATAACAATTATCTTTGTCAAAATTAATTTAATTTTTCATATGAACTTACTTTTTAAGAGCGCATTAAAAATATTTGTTCAACCATAACAGCTAAACATTTTTCGGGACATTTTTTTAAACATTATATTTATATATAAATTTAGTAAAATAATTTATCTATCTTAACTAAACTCCTATCGTTGTCAATTAAAATGATGTGATTTTTTTTTGCTGTCAGGACATCTATGATGTATTCTTTCGAGGTTATCCTATACTATCTTAGGGTTAGATGGACGCAGAATGATAAATTATGCGGTTTGGTTGAGAGATAAAGGGTAATTTAATAAAAGTTTCATGAAAGTACTGCTGAAGATTAATAGCGACGGGTGATATTTTCAATGAAGATGGCGGTTTGGCTTTTACATTTTCACTTATTCAAGAAATAAAATAATAATTCAGGTCGTTAATATGAAAGGGTTAAGGATCTAGGAATACAATTAAAACCTTTGGAATTTGAAACAAAATTTTTATTTTACAAATAAAATTTCTTTATTCATACTGATCATTATTTTAACTAATCTACAGTTTTAAGATTTTTACATTAAATCATGTTTATTAATATATTACATATTTAAAATTTATTTCAAATTCAAAATGCATGAAAATTAGTCTAAAGTTCAAGTTCATGAATTAATTTTAACTCATGTGACTAAAGTGAATTTCCAGCACTATATCAAAAGTACTTATGAGCTGCCTACCATAAACGCCAAAATAATAATATAAAAAAATGATCACGGATAAAACAAAGTACAATAAAATGAATAACGTGTTTATGTATTTTCAAATAGGTTTTCCCACATTTATTAAGATGAATGACGAAATACGCCACGGTCAAATTTTGCTCTATGAATTCGTCGTTTATGGTATGACAACAACTAAATGAATGTCACTTTTATTTTCTGTTATCTTATACATTTTCTAAAATTTATCTTAATTTAGTCATCAGTACAATTGAATCTTTTAAACAATAACACCCGAACTGATTTTGCAAAACTTTGCTCTTGAAATCTATAAACCACAAAAACAAACAGACTCGAAAACAACAAAATCGTCGGCATCCGAACTCGCGGTACAATTATTTTCAAACATCCAGAAACTATGAATTTTAAAAGTCATCGCCAATCAAATTTTCACGCAACTTTTCCTTTTTCCACTTTTCAAATGCAGTATTCAAAGTTACACGTCGTTGTTATTCAAACGTCGGTGCACAAATAACCAGCTACATTTTGGTCAATGTTTTATCGCTTCAAAATTGAAAGATATTCATACACAGCATACGCATGAAAAAACAAAAGAGGAAAAAAAGAACCAGCGCGCTTTTATTTTATTATTGTTTTAAAATCATAATGCGTTTTTCATCAAGCGTTACACTACATCACCAAGTGTCGGATATTGACAAAATTTGCGGAAACTCGTGACCGCATATTATATTGATGCGCGTCAAGAGAGACCGAGCCTGCAGTCGGAGCGTTTATAAACGATAAACTGAAAATATGACGACAGTTACGAAACCGTGATGGAACAGTCGTTCACGCTTTACTTGTGTAAATGATGCGTTTCTGTCCGCCGCAAATATCGCGTTTTAAACAAACAGTTGCTTTTTAATTTTATGCCACCGAGAATACGCGCGCTATTAACGTTATCACATCATTGATCATTTCATTATTCTAGAATTTTAACGCTCCCGTCAAAACGCGCGTTGCATTCGTTTCAAAATACGCAGACGGCTTCGAATATCATAAACTGTTGATTTTCAACCATCAGTTTCATTCGTGTCATTAAATTATTGTTTATCAAACAATTTGATGGGGATGCAAATTGAAATTAAAAAAAAGAAAACGGTTGCATAAACTGCATAAGTGAAATCATTAAATTTTCATTTCTGTTTTATTCTAATTACATTTTATATATTTTATTTATTTTTTTCTTTAAAAAAAATTTGATAGAAATGCTAATTGCAGTAAAAAAACAAACAAATGAACAAACAAATATTTAAACAGGTAAATTAAACAATATAGTAATTAAATTTCAAATTTTATTTCATTTTAATTCTTATTTTATATTTTTTTTCTTTCGCCTTAGTGAGGATTGTATGGACATCTTGAACGGAAAGCTTCAAAAAAAGTTTCAATTTAAGGCTCGTATTTAACGTGAGAGCCGCTTGCGGGATTTCTGTAAACGATTATATAACTATGCATTTAGTCTTTGAAAGGCGTTGAAGTGTGCTTTAATGCAAGGCCAGAAATGCCTGAAGCTGTTTCAAGGAACGCTCGATTCGAAGGGTGCGCATCTAATCGTAGAAAGCGAATAATCCGCCAGATAAATGATACAGAATTTCTTTTCAAAACGGTAAAAAGAAAACGAAAACAGATTTGCCATCTCGGGTGCCATCTTACAGTTTAATGTCATGTCACATGTTCAAAGTGCGCAACGTATTTATTTATTTTGATTAAGAATGGTTTACTTAGAAAAATATTTCTCGCGAGGATCATTTTTTAAAGAATCAAATAAATACAAAATAATAAATACGGCATTATTTGAAAAATGACAATATTGTCAGTGTTAAATCATTTGTAAAGTAAATTTTATTTACTTTAATTAAATAGTAAGATCCCATTGCAAATTTTAATATTGCACACAAAAAGATATTTATATAATAATTTTAATTTGATAAAATCAAGCTTCTTCATTTTCCAGACAAATTTTTTAGTTGTATGAGCAAAAGTCGTTTGATTAACAAGAATATTTTTCACTGCTAACATTGAATATTATAATAAATTATTTAAATAATAATAGGGATACATTTTACCATTTTAATAATATATTTAAATATTTAAATAGTAACTTTTATTATTTGTTTTTCTCAGTATAAATTGAATGAATTTATTTAATTACTGTAATCGTTTAAAAAAAAGTGATTAATTAATCATTAATTAAGGTGTGTGGAATTTTGAATTACAGAGCAATTTCAGAGCATATCACCGAACGCAATACCAGTCTTCCTACACAATTTACAGAACTCTGCAGGTTACAACATAGCAAAGCCCATCGCTCGGCCGACGGCATATCATCCACATCATCCTCCACATCCCGGACATCACCCACCTCAACACCATTTACCTCCAAATGGACAACACACGCTGCATCAATTACTGTACAGCAGGAGCCCTTATATTCCAGGTAAATATTCAATTAATCACTTAATTAACTTTAATATCAATTACCATGATGTAGTGTTACAATTTTTTTGTAAAATTATATTGTCTGCAAAGTTGTATATTTAAATGAACGTTGTATTTTCGTTTAATGATGATTGTTATTCATATTATAATTATTATCATTTTTTTTATTATTATTATTATTATTATTATTATTATTATTATTATTATTATGCAAAGAACAAAAAGAATGTATCAAATATCTTTTTTTGTTAATTTTAAAAAATGTCATATTTTTAAATCAAAAGGTAACATACTAAGTCAAATTGGTCATATTTTAAAATTTTTAAATTTAAGTCAAAAACTAACAAATCTTATACAATTAAATACATTATTCCAAATGAAACAAATTTTCATTACATAAAATTAAATACTCCCTTCAAAAAGAGGAGTTTTAAAGTGGGAAAGGATTTTAACTTCAAAGTTGTTAATTTTAACACCGTTTGAGTATCAAATTTATCACTTTCGAATGTAAACTCAGTTCTCTCCGAAACACCATTACTACAGTATACGTTTGTAACATAACTGTTGAAACAATAATGTAGGTACAACTCTGAGTCCATTATTTTTTCGCGAATGATATTGATTTTAACACCGTGTGGGTATTAAATTTGGGTTGAACCATTGGGTGTTGAAATTCTTCCTCTTAATAACTCTATTTATGCATTGCATTGATTACATAATTGTAACGACAACAAAAAAAACGTCATTATAATCCTGAGTTCTTTATTTTTGCATAAATAATTTGATTTTAACACTGATTGGGTATAGAAGCAATACTTTGAGTGTTGAAATCATTTCCCTTTAAACCCCCAATTTCACCGTGTACACTGGTAACATAACTGTTGAAGCAGCGAAAAACGTCGACACAACCCTAAGTCCATTATTTTTGGGCGAATGATAAAGCAGCGTGTTAAACGGTAATTCGAAAATGTAACTTTCGCAACGAGGCGCGGTGAAATAAACGTGCACGTGCACGCTATGACTCCGGGTATCTTGTTGTACGTAGGCTCGCGCGGGACATGAAGTGCATGTGAAGTGCATCGAAAGCACTAGCGTATTATGTACATGCACCGCCACAAGCGAACTCTACGCATGCAACAAGTGCGTTGAAATATCATTGGCGCAGATAATATCGTTATGCTCGGTTTGACAATATTGAAGCTGCAGTTTCAATTGGTCGTTTCGCGCCAGCCAAATACCTTATGCAAATGTCACACCTTCCAGCTCGCGATGCGTCTTTCATTTCCGGAGCGAACGTTGATTCGACCGAATTTTTGGCGAGATGTCGTTGCGATAACACTTTTTAATTATCCGTCAATTAATTTGGATTAATTTAGAGAAAGTGATATACGGAGAAATATAATGTAATAAAAATTTCTACATTTTTTAGAGAAGCGTGTATGTCTTTAAAAATAAACAAAATATTTCATTCAGATAGGAGAAAGTGATTGTTTGCTTAAAAATAAAAATTTCGTAGCTAAAATTAATGTCTTTTTTAAACAAGTTTTTTTATGTTTTTTATGTTTTTTTTTCTATTTTCTTGACTTTATTTTTAATGTCCGATTTTATAGTCATAAAATCAAAATTTTATTTCACAGAATACTTTAAATTCATTTATTTAGCCACGTGGAAAACATTAACATTACGAAATATCTAGTTGTTTTGTTCTATATAATTTGTTTCACCATTTTCATTTATTTCTTTTTTTTTATTTACCGATAATTTGTTTTAAACATTTAGTTTAACAAATATTACAACATTAAAGTATTAACAACTATAAAATTGAAAAATTGTTCTTTATAGGTGTTAGTTCAGGGTCAGATGGTCGCCAAATGAGTGGTCCAGGAGGAGTCACGGGATTCCCGGCATCGATACAAGGCGATTTGGGACAATTAGCCAGTATCGGACTCGGATTTCCATGGGCCGCAAGCGCGAGAGGAAAACCACGCCGCGGAATGATGAGGAGGGCAGTTTTTTCTGACCTGCAGAGACGAGGACTAGAAAAGAGATTTCAAGTACAAAAGTACATCAGCAAACCAGACCGAAAGAAGTTAGCTGAAAAACTTGGTCTCAAGGATTCGCAGGTTAGGACTATTTTTTAGAATATCGATCTACAAATATTGAAATAAAACACCATGGGCGCGGATAAACAACTTGCTTTACTTTTTCAATCGGAATTTAAAGATTTTAAATATGTTAACAAAAATAGAAAATTTGGAATTTCTATTTGCAAAAAAAGCATTACGATGCAAAAAATTATTACGATGCAATTATATAATTCAAGTAATAATATATTACTTCATTGCTTCAAAAATATAATCAAATTTATCTTGAGAATAAAATGTATCTTTTTATTTTGTTTGTGCAGTTAAAGCAATCTAGGTCTCAATGCTCAATATTTATTATTTAGAAGGAACTTTTACTATTCAATTTTTGTGTGTGCGTGTCTAAATGAACTCAGTCTTTTTTCGGACGGTATAATAAGCAATTGAAATTTCATCTGTACGTAGAAATTAGTCTATGCAAACAGCAAGAGATGTTACCTATAAATCAAAACATTGTATTCAACTGATAACAATGACTGATTATCTTGTAGTACATAATACGAGATACAGAATCCATTTACTCTCAATGTATCTTGATTTAAACTGTATTCAAACTCCTAATCAAACAATTTATGATCAACTAATCAGAAATTATGATTCTGCATTATAATAATAATCAAATAATAAGGTTCATTGCCTATATTAACAAAAATAATACATGCAAATGTGTAATTTAAATTATTAATCAATCAATAATTAATGAAATTTCAAAGCTTATTGCCTATATTAAAAATATTATACATAAAGATATTTAATTCAAGTTTTTCATCAACCAATCGATTAATCAATTAATTGTTATTAATGACTGGCTTTTCATTTCTTATCAAATATTACGTTAATAAATATTAATCTCCAATTTACTCAAGATTTCCTCAGAAAACTGTTCTTATTACTGAATCAAAGAAGCTAAAAGTTGAATATTACTCTGATTGACGGCAACAGAGTATTAAATTTCGAATGAACTTTATCAGACGAATAGTTTGCATTTCCGTCGAGAGCTGTAAATATCAAACGGACCCGAGTGGTTCAAAGGAGAAAATCGCTGTGGCGAGGTATCAGTTACATATCGTGCTCATAACACAGAAAGGCGCCTGGGTCGAGCATATATTACTGGCCTCGGTTGACGTTAATCCCGTAATGTCAGTTCATTAGTTGCACACATCCGACGCTGCCAGCTTGGTCTGACTGCGCGACGTTAATGAAACTAAACGCATTCGGCAATGGCACTGAGTTAGTTTCATTTGATTTCATGAGACTAGTTTACCATTCACATAACCGTCTGCTACTCTAATTCGTGCGCCGTTATTCCACGGCAATCCATCGATGCCTTTTCTTTATTAAACTTGATCGATAACCAATGTGACGCGAACCCGTTATCACGTGACCCTTGATACAATATGCTATATATTCAGTTCAACGTTCACGCACTGGAATCAATTAATTAAGACTTGATTTGATCTAAATACGTGCATTCGTTCTGTGTAATCGGAGCGAATATAGCATTTCAATTTCATTCTTTGTTAATTTTCTATAATTAAAATTTCTCTTCATTATTTGATGAATAAATTCAACAAAATTATATTAAAACTTTGATTTATAAATTGTATAAAAATGTTTATAAAATGTTATTGTACGTTTGATTATTTTAAAAGCAAGCAAATTTAAGATAATTATGTTATTCATGACTTGACATTTAATCTTTAAAAAAAAAAAGGTAAATATGTAAATTTTTTAGAAAACTATTAAAAGTAAACGCCGCAATTTCAAGAATATTGTATACTTCCCTATTCCATCTTCGCATCCACAATGATTCAAGACATTACACTGAAAAAAATATCTACACTGAGAAATATTATATTATTTAACTTATACCATTTTTCCTCACTGGTAAAGTAATATATTATTAGTTGAAAGAACAAAGAATTACTTGCTCTTTCTGATAATTTAATTATACTGACTTTACTCACCAACTCGTGTAATTAACTCAAGTTTAGGTAGTTGCCACTAAAATCTAGTAAATCTGCTTCAAAGTTTAATTTAAGTAAAAAATATGTACTCGATTACGTGTCTCACTTTTTTGAACTAGAAATTTTGAAATAGAAATGAACAACGAGAATCGATTAACTTTACAATTCGTTTTATGAGAAACGAATTCGTTCATAAATAGCAAAAGCCGAGGGTTATATGTAAAAAGGAGCCGGGCGGAAAGGCAGTGAAAAATTGAATTCCCGGGAGAAAAATACGGCTGGCGAAGGAGGAAGGAAATGATAATAGGACGATGAAAAGGGTTAAAAATGAAGAGAACAAAGTGAGGCTGGAATCAGCTTCGCCGGCAAAGAAGGGATAAAGGTGGCCTGGTGGGATATCCTCATGTATAATTCACACCTCGAACGCCATGGCTCAGCTACCATTGGTGGAAGCTTGCTCCGTCGCCGGCTTTATGACGATCCTAAGGACACGCGACATCAATGGCGGCCTCGGCTCGCCAGACGAACAGGTCCCAGTGTTCATTCCACGTCCTATTTTTCTTCGCGCCGTCTCCACTCTTATCTCCATATTTAAAATTTTCGCCACTCGAAAATAATCAGCCAGCTACTGTCTATCACGCATCTCAATTTCCCTTATCATATTTTTACACGCGCGGCAAAAAGATTGATGGTTTTATAATCAAGATCAATTTGCAATTAATTCCCGCCGTATCAGGGGCGGGTTCATTTGTTAGAGGCGAAGGAATTGTGGACGCGCAGACTTATGGTCAAATGGTCGCTGAAAAAGGCAAGCTAATTTCCTTTCCTTTCCCGTTTTAATGCAATAATAAACGTTCCGGCGTATTGATTGGACCGATCGAGTGATGGTTTAAGGGCACTGATTGACGCGAAAGTCATTTGCACGTTAAATGAAGTGACGACGAAGGGCGTCTGGGGGTTAATAATAATATTTATCAAATTTGAATTAGGGGGTATGCGATGGAAACGAACTGTCCTTTGGTATACCTGGGTCACTTTTGTTGTAGCTTCTTTTTGTTTGGTATGTACTTGTTTTTTATAACATTTTATTACCTAATGATAACAATATAACTGCAAAAACAAATATCTAATTTTGAAACATTTTTAGTATCTTAAATAACAAAAGTTTTATAATTGAAACTCGTATAATGCTTAAGATAATTCTTAAAAAAAAAATAAAAAAAAAAAAAACTATGATGACGGTACGAATTGTTGACATTACAATCGTAAATCTTGAATTAGATCAATCACCACCGATAATTACAATTGAACATTTTCAACTAATAACCTCCTTTGTAACCGATACATTTACAGTCCAGAACTGTTGTTACTTTAGTCCGCTTTTTTCAGTTTAAATGTATTATAAATTAGTGTAATTTAATGAAAAAATGATGTCATTGTAAATGAAACTGAGAATAAAAATAATGACACGAAAAATAGAATCAATGAAAATGTATATAATGTAAGTGCGAAACGGGCGCACGTGTTGTATTAAATGAGTTTGTGGTGGTAGTAAGTTTAATTATCCTATCGTGGAAGGAGGGAAAAGACATCTAAAGTCCGAGTGTCTACCATACGAAGTACCATAAAAGCGATTATCATACAATGATGGCGCCTCGGATGGCGTCAGCCGGTGCCGGACGTCAAATTTTAAGACTCCTCTCCACGATGCGAAGATCATGAAGCTGCAAATTTTTATGACTATGTCAATTATTTTCTTTCGAGTATCTGCAAATACGGTTTCGTTACCGTTTATTCGAGGAAAGAAAAAAATTCCACATTAATAAAAAAATGCAACGAATATTATATTTATTGAATGTAAATTTGTATTTTATAATTATTGGAATGATTAAATTTCAATTGTCAGATTATCGAAAATTTTTAATGGTCAGCAGATAAAAACCAGAAATCGAACATTTAGTATTCAATAATTGGTTTTTAGCAATAAGAAAAATTTATTAAATTTTGTATTTCTTATATTTATACAGTTTTATTAATTTTAATAAAATATATAGCTTGAATTTATATCATTATTAATAAACTTTTAAAACTAACATCAAATTAATTTTCCTAGATATTTCAATAATCTTATCGAAATTTAATCATTCTACAAATTCAACGTTCTCGAATCAACAAAATCGTCTGCTTTTGCAATTAAATAACAACGATCCTTCGATTTACTGTCAATAGCGACTCGCGTCAAGATGTTTCATTCGAAATAACGTCAACGATTCAAATTCGTCGTCATTTTAATTAACATCGGATTATCCGCGAAAATCGGAATGCAGCTTGAAAAACAAATAAAAAGTAATAGATTGTGCGGTAATAAAATAATAATAATTTTATAATTGATGTATATGAATGAGAATCTACATTTTCCATACTTTATGAAGCTATTTAGTTTTCAAAATAGTTAATTTATTGGTATTTTTAAATAATTCATGCAAAAAAAATAGATTCCTATAGTGTAGAAAAAAGTAACACGATAACATTAAAAAATAAATTACTGATATAATTATATAGTATTACGTGATTACAATTAGAAATTTTATAAAATTGAATAATTCATTACAAGATAAAACAACATCAACACAATAATACAACCAAAATAACAAGACAAAAATCAAAAATGAAACAAAATATTTAAATACCAAAATTGAATATTCAGCTAGATTGGAGCTCAAATGAAAATCACTGTTGAGCGAAACAAAATAGCAACACACTTGATTGGAGTAGTACGAAATTTCCACGTGGCTTTTACGAAATCTCACCGTAAGAGGGCGCTTTTTCCAA
This sequence comes from Aradophagus sp. ZL-2020, assembly GCA_022817685.1. Lineage (NCBI taxonomy): Eukaryota > Metazoa > Arthropoda > Insecta > Hymenoptera > Scelionidae > Aradophagus > Aradophagus sp. ZL-2020. The sequence goes on along the minus strand of JABFOV010004110.1, from coordinate 4,035 downwards.
TAAACGATTAGCAACGGTGGCGTCACAATCTACTTCAAGTTATCCATTATCGTCCATATTAATACTTACACTGCTAAGCGTCAATCTTGACTCATGAACAAATTTCTTGACTCGAAATTTTTGGCGGCAAAAGAATTTCACGAAATGTCCCGAAATTATGAACGCATATCAAGACCTTGTAAGAGCTGCGTAATTAATCGAGTGAGAAATTAAAAAACACCCTCGGGACTGGCTGACTTTTAAATAATCTGAGCCGACGTAACGTCAGTTCGCCGAGTTTTCGGGGTGGCAGGTTGTCAGAATCACGCAGCAGTCTTAATTCACGCTACAAAAGAGCGCTTCCTCCCCCCTTCTCTTTTTCTTCTCCTTTTCTTTTCTTCTTTCTTTCTTTCTTCAGCCAACTTGACCAAGAATTTTTCCGACAAGTATTATGCTTGAAGTTAAACCAACCCTTAAATACAGACACGCTTGCTGATCTTTAACTTTGTTTTTTTGATGCGCGAGTTTATTACTTTATTGCCCGACTAAAAAAGGAAAGTATAATTTATAATATCTTAAATTATACTTTTAATTAATTTGAAAAATAACAATTTACAGAATTAAGAAAATGTATTTAAAGTTTTCCACGTGAAAATTTAAAAAAAATTGAAACAAATTTTTTTTATATTTCAACAACAAATTTAAACTGCATACATTTAATTCAAAATTTATATTTACATTTTTCACAAATACATATAGTTCTAATATTAATATGTTTTTAATTATGCAAAAGAGTGAGAAACATACATTTTTTGTTATTATAAATTTATCAAAAAAGTAAATTACAGGTTTATTAATAGACTCTAGATTATCGCAGACGAAATTTCATAATAAATCTTAAGGCTTGAATTTCGCTGAGACGTCTTAGAATTAAACTATCCACCTTTGAAGTCGAACCCTCGACGAAGAGTCAAGTAGTGAAGTCATTATATTGTTTTGATAGAAATCTCGAGTGTTTATTTCATTCGTTTTGTGAATGCGCGTCGTTTGAAGTACGATAATAATCATGTAAAACCTTTTCACAGATGTATTCAAGACAAATAAATTGTAATGAAAAGTATGAAACGAGAAAAACAATAAGTAATCAAACGGAAACCAACGTATTCTTTAAAGTGGAAAATACGTTTTCTTACACTGTTTGTTTCGTTTTTATTTGTATTTTATCGAAGCAATATCAGGTTAAATGAAACATTGATTTATGCCACTTGCGGGAAATACATGTATTTAATCAAAACAACGCGCTTTCGTAAGCGTGAACGTGTAAGAAAATCTCCCCAAAAAGAGGCACTTCCGACGTCCTCGGGGCAAACAAGATTTACCGTAAGAAGTTAATCGTCGAAACTTGGTGGAAGTTTACGGCGTCGTTTTATTTCGTAATTTCATTATCAAAATGTACATAAAAAAAAAAGATTAAAGCGCAAAAAGTATACGTGTAACAAAATTCTTTGAAATTTGAAGTTTTCATATAATCGTTTGAATACATTAAAAAATATTTGGTAAATAAATTTTCATAAATATTTTGCTCAAAAAAAAAAAAAAACAAAATTATACTTTATTCTTCTTCTCTCTATTTCTTCGGTTGTATATACAATACCTATATACTATATAACATAACATTTAATATCATAATTTATAAATAGTTGATCATTTTAAGCATATTATTTTATTCTCTTTTATCATGAATATAATATTTAAAATTAAATGTATTTGTTAATAATTATAATAGTATATATACTAAAAAAATATAATATTTATAATAAAAGAAAAAACGTTGTATTGTCTTCCGCAAAAAAAAAAAAAAAAAAAAAACAATTTCCTCTCAAGATAACAATCTCGTGTTTATATTATCGCATCGCGTGAATTAATTTACCGTACAATGAAAGTCCACTTCGCGTTTTCATGCTCATTTCCGTGGCCATTCAATAGCAGGTTAATTTAATTAACTAGTTAATATTCAGCGCGAAGCAAATAGAAGCTACCCGTCAGTCGATAATCCGCCGCCTTGTTTGAGGCACTTACGCCGGCTCTTAGGTTATTGTCGGAAAAAAGGGTTTATAGTGATTTTTCACGATCAATTTCGTGGAAGAATGGGCACAAGAGTCCTTGTATTAATAGTCGATTTTTCTAATCAACGGAAATACAATGCAAGCACTCGAACGGCCCTGAGTCGCGCGTCGCCAGATTCCCTTTCCAACGCATTCGCCTTTTTATTCTTCACCGAAAGAATTTTATCCTATTCTGAAGATTTCGTGAATTATAAAGGCCCACAAATAATGGATCTTCGCGATGGAACTGACAGCTTATTTAAAGTAAGATCAACAAAAAGAAGTGATTATCGGGATTAAAATTTCACCTTTTGCGCTTATTCATCCAAAGTCCTGAGAGAGTGATATTTTTTTACATCTCTAAACATAAGTTATCTGGTAAATTATTATAGTAGAAACTTTTACATAATTTAGTAATTTTTACGTATTGAATTTATTACGCTTGCAGAACTAAGTAGTAAAAGCTACTAAATCATTGGGAAAACAGATCTGTTTTAAGCAATTAAATATTTACTATACCATTTAAGTAGTAAATTTAACCATTTATTAATAATTTGTATTGTTTGATTTCCTCGGAATTTACAACCTCATAATTTTATTTACGTATTGTTTCACAACCACTTTGACACAGCTCTATTATATAGAGGCCGATTCATCGTTAAAGTCATTATTGAAACTCGACACAATCATGATCACGATTAGGATCTCTTATAAAAGAGTTGAGGGTAATAATAAAATGGCCAGTGGATCGTTATGTCTAAACGTGCGCCGCGAGCTCTCACGAGTCTGCTGCTGACACGTTAGATAGATCGACCATTAGGTTTGTATTTCAATAGATATAGAGTTTCCCGGATTCCATCAGTCAAATCAATTTGTACCCATTAGTCGTAGCGCATTCGAGTTTGCCTTGGCTAACCTTTCAGGCTGGCTTCTGCCACTCGACGCTCTCCCATTGTCTCATCCGGCAACGTTTTATTTGCACGAGTTCCACGCAAAGTAGACACTAACAGAAATAACTGCGCCTGACGCAGTTATTTTCGTGGGGAAACTTTTCACAAGACTGCCGCAAATCGCTAGTCACTCGACATTGATACCGGAAGTTCGTCAGAAAGTGAAATCGACAACCCACGTTTTTCATTTACGCTCTGCCATTTTCATTATCTCGATTTTCATTTTAGTTCTAAATATAAGAGTTTATTAAGCGTTTAAGAGTTAAGTTACGATTTTATCAAGTATAATTGATCGTTTATGAGAACTGGTTTCAATGATGTTATTTAAAAAAAAAAAAAGAATAATTAATGCAATGTACATTGAAAAACAGGTTTGATTGATCAATCAAATTTTGATTGAACCAAGTAAATGTTTGGGTCGATGTTTGACAATCTAAATATTTTATTGTATCAATTAAATGTTGATTGAAGCAACTAAATTGTAGGGTTGATGTTAACCAAGTAGTTCACTCACAGTAATTCACAGTAGTTCACTCACAAAAATTTTTACTTTCGTTCAAGAATCACTAAGTTTTGCTATTATTTTCCTCGATTAAAGCCTAATTTTATCCAGTCAAGACATTTTTTCTTGGCTTAATCACTTAGTATCTTGGATCAAGGAAACTTTTTTTGGCTCAAGAACATTTATTCTTGGCAAAATATCAAGATACATTTTGTCTTGAACCAAGAAAATTTTTCTTCACTCAATGCATTCTTTTTGTGAGTGTTGAATCGACCAAATTTCAATTGATTTCACCAACTTATCAAGTGAAATGCGCAAATTCAGAATATTATATTCTGTGTAAGTAATCTGATAACTGTAACCAAAATAATTCAACCAAATAATTTGGTTAAATCAACCAAATTTTTTTCTCACAGTATGTAGAGAAAAAGAACTTAATAGGAACTGTCTAACCGACGCGAATCAATGCTAACTTAAAGTGCCCGCACGGTGATCCCAG
>JABFOV010004109.1:0-14642 GCA_022817685.1 Aradophagus sp. ZL-2020 | reverse complement strand
CAAGTGACCTCGTCAGTAGAGGACTAAGCCGAACAAGAGCGAAGGCGGGGTAAGATGACAGCGAGAAACAGACACTAGCCTGTGAACTGTTATCTGAATTCTTCGGTACCACCCCCCGCTGCTCGCAAACGCCTTCAACCGTGGACTGGACAACTTTGGTCACCCCACCCCCTCCGCCGACCCTGCCCCCCTCCTCTGTGCCCCGCTCATGGCCGCTCCTCGAAATGCACGCAGAGCGAGCAGCCTGCGAGCGGCTGCGCCGAAAAAGGGCCAAAAAAGTATTCCTGATAGCAATTACGCTTCGCAAGTCTGGCCCCGATCAGCAATCGTTGAAAATCAAGACGTATGGTGATTTCCGAGTGAGCAGGATTAGGTCTTGCTTTTTCTTTTATTTTACTTTTATGAGTTTGTTTACTCATTTAATTTTCCTGTTTGTGTTTTTATTTTGTCTTTTGTTTTACTTTTTTGAGTTTTTTACTAATTTAATTTTGTTTGTGTTTTTCTTGATTCAATTTTTTTCTATTTTTTTTGTGATATTTTTAAATTGTTTTGGAAACGCTGGTTGTTTACTTTATAATTAATTTAAATTGCATTTTTAAATTTTTCCTTTTCTTACTTTTATCTTTAATTTAGACGTCGATATCATACTTTTTGTAGTTAGAAATCAGAAAATTAGTCCTACTTTTTTTACGAAATAAATAATAATTTATTCAATTACCACACATTAGAGAAACCTGCTACAAATGCGTAATAATTAAATTTAAATCAATTCTGTTTTCTATTTCTATTGGTAATAAATTTCTTGATTAAGTACATATTAATATGTACAATTGTCAATCAAAAGATTCGTAATAATTTTGAACACATAACACGATTGAATATGAAACTATTTTCGAATAAAATTAGTTTTTACCTTTATTTTTAAAGTTCATATTAAAATGAAGGCAACATTAATTATCTAAGTATGTGTATTAATTTGAAATGCAATTTCGATCGATCCGTTTCACATAAATCTCTTGAATTTCAAATTTCATAAAATACTTTAAATAAAAATAATTGCACGTTAGGTCGGCATTTTTTATGCTTATGTTATAATGTCTCAATCCGTTGATTTCACCACAGATGTTATTTTTCGTAATGTACTGTTGTAAACGTAAGATGCAATTACGACAGAATTTTACAGTTATTTGAAATTAAACACTTGGAACGATAAACATTACTGCAAAATTAGCTTGTTAAAAAAAAACAGATAAATAAATACGAATTATAATTTCCCTCACGGATGAAAATATATTCGCTAAATATATATATTGAAATATAGCTTTATTGCCGCTTTTTATATACTTTGTATAAAAAATAGCTATTTTGTTTTATATTTTTTAGGTATATAAAATTAAATATATAAAAAAATATATGCCAAATATCGTTATTATTGCCAAAAATATAATTTACATAGACAAAATATATTTTTTATCCATCTTAAAATATATCCTAAAATATATTTTCGTCCGTAAGGATTAGAATGCATAACCCAAAATTATACAATTTAAAACTGCCTAACGATTTGATATCGACTTCGAGTTTCCAAACTATTGATTTGATATCGGATTGATATGTTAATATCGTTTCGATGTTATTATGATGTCGAATCATTATAGTGAGATAACATTGATATAATATTCAAATCAATTCAGTTTATTTTAACTTTTTTTTAACTTCGAATCAATATAGTGTTTTAATATTGAATCAATGTGTCGATGCAGATAAAGTGGATATCGATATTTGATATTAAAACAATAATTTAACAATCGAACGTCGGCATTGAATCGATTAAGTTTTCGATTATGTTTCGTTAAGAGGATGAATTGACTTTTTCTCACTGTTTTACATTTTTATATGTCATTGTTTTATATATCATGGTTTAGGCGCCAATTTTAAACATTCAAACTTAGCAATTTAGTTCTATTCTATGTGAACAGTGTGCTCTCAGTTGCTCATTTTTCATCTCATATTCATCTAATTAGCAACATCACAGCTTTGATGCGAATTTAAAAAAAAATTTAAACGCTAAAATCAAAATAACACATTTGAAGATATCCCTAGTAAAACGAAAAATATATTGTTAATGTATTAACATTATATTGCAGACGCAATATAATAACAGTGTATTAACAATGTATTAATAGTATGTTAATAGTATATTGTTAATATATTAAAATGAATTTTATTATTTGAAACAAAATTTTTTTCAATTATTATGTGTTTGTAAAGAACGCTTTACAATTTTATTTCTAACTGTAATTTGTATATTAACATCAAATATCCGTTTGAAAAAACTGAAATGCTGAGGAATCGAACTCATGACCTAATAAATCACAGCATTATACCCTAACCATTAAGCTATCGCAGACTGTGCTCAGAATGTTAATATTTTGTAGCAAGTGGGAAATATTTATTAGTATATTGATATTATACGATCATTATATTGACAATATATTCCTAAATGCAAACATATATTTCAGTTTTCAAAATATTGTTAGTGTATTGTCAATATACTGATACTTTGTTATCATGACAGTATATTAATAATATATTATTCATATATTAAAAATATACTGTTAATATACTAATAACATACTATTAATAGATTAATACTATAATGACAATTTATTTTTCGTTTTGCTAGGGTCAAATGTCAAAAGTTACGAGGAAATTATCGTTTAAAACATTGTTATGAAAATGAAATATTTCTAATCAAATTAAACAAGGTTTAAAGGAGAACTGATCTGTTCTCTTCATTTTCAATCTAGATTTGAATTATTTTTATTTTTTAATTTATTACATCATTTAAAGAAACTTGATAAATTTTTGATTATTAAATAAAAAATGCTGGCATATCGGTATTACAGGAAACTTCCGAAATTCACCAATATGAGATCCTCTTAAGTCCATGCGATTAAACATAGGTTAATTGCGGAAATGAATAAAAAATGAAATTTAAAGTCGACGTCACGAACTGAATATCACAACGGGAGAATCGCTTTATTATGCACGTGAGGGTGCTGGTGGCACATTCAATGCAATTGTAATCAGATCCAGCTGGTGTCGGGCCGCGTTACGTTCGGCGTTAAATCGTCGGCGTGGTCCAAGTTCGATGGCAATAGAGCTAATTAATTCCGCCACGCACTGTTTAGCCGAAGACTCTTACGACAGATCGATTGTAGTTTCTAGAATTAAATACCGATCATGACTGACGTCACTTGCGAGTCTCGAACATTCGCTTACATTATCGAACCTAACCTAAAATCTTTCATCTTATTTCGGCGACGATACTTGCGAATTTTTAATTGTTTACGTTTTTTTTGCCTCGTATAAATGTTGCTTAAATTTTGACTAAATTATTCGGAAGTTTTTTCTAATTCGTATAGTAATTTTAAGAGGATGACATTAAATAATCGCGGAAAATTCCTGCAATACCAGTATTCAAGTTTTTTATTAAATAATTTTACTAATACTTTGATATTTTTTTTATTTTAATACAAAATCTTTGATTTTTAAAACATTATATTTTTCAACAATCTGAACTAACCTAAAAAGATATAGTTAAAAACTACAAGAAAATTGTTTCGCCAAAATTTATCTAAACAACATTTTTGTTGCATTCAATCTGAGAAAATTCAACAATTCTGTAAAATATGAAATTCTGTCCCATCATTTCATATTTTAATATAAGATTTTCATCTAATTGGCAAAATAGTTTTGGCGGCAAATTTGAAATTCAAATTTTGCAAACGAATTTGTTAATCTCAGCAAATCCTCAGTATTAATTTTTTAAGAATCTTATCAAGAAGTAAATGATATTAGAAAATTATCAATATTTTGAAGACATAATTTTTTCTGATCAAACTGTCTCATATAAAACACTAGTGTCTTAAAATTACACAGTTACTATCTAAAAGTTAGCAGTGTTTTGTTTCAAGATATGTCTTTTTTTATTTTCTACATTTATTTAGAATTTTTATATAATGATGGAACTACAATTCATAACCTAAAAAATTTATAACGCAGTAATAAACAATTTAACTCTTTTCATAGCAAAAATCTACTTATTTTCGCAATTTGTTGATAAGAGTTGTTTCCAGGAAACTTGCAGTACTTTCGATATTCGTTTACGGTAATCTTATTTAGTAACCAAGCGACAACGCGGAATATCAACTTAACGCGTATCTCATTAAAAAACAATATATATCTATATATAAATAATTGCACGAGAACATAATTTTCGCGAAAATTTTCGCGCGACGAAAATCTATCGAATGGAACTCGTCAGTTTTGAAACTCGTGTAAAAAGCATCCAACTTTGAACGTCGGACAGAAAAGAAAGTAATGGTCTTCGTGTCATTAAAATTAATTCGCGAGGGAGGCGTTCGATCTTAATTTCTCGCAGTATCGTTTAAAATTTAACAGAAACTTCGTAACGTAATTAAAACGCGCCTTAACTCGGCAGACGGGCTGCTGATACAAAGAGGGAGCGTATTTATTTATCAATTTCTTATTTACTCACCGAATGCTTATAATTTGCGTTATTTCGCTGAAGTGGGCCACTTACGTGCCCAACTTTTAATTGCGAAGCGTATAATTATAGAGGCCTGCATGAAAATAAGAAAAGAGAGAAAAAACAGTTTTCTTCGCGGCAATAATAACTTTCCAACTTCGGTAAATCATTAGTAAGTTTACGTTCAGCTAAATATTTGCCTGGCAAGAATACACACACGGCAGGGAAATTTAGACGGCGAACTTATGAAAGTATATAAGACCAAGAAAATGCATAACTTTTTAATTGACTTTCCGCGTTAAGCGTTCGCACGTATTTACATTTCTCACATGCGATTTCGTTCACTCAAATATTGCACAAACAAAGCAATTTTGTAGGTAACTATTGATTGACTTTTAAACAACAAATTTTTTTCGTTTTGACTTTATAGTGTGGAAATTTCTTAGAAGTAAACAATTATTGAGTGAAATGAAATATTTATAAGGAATTCACGATTTGTCGAAAACGTGAAGTCGTTCAAACGTTGATGAACATTTGATCGAAGTATTTCGCGTTTCCTGTTCTTCGAATATACTTTAATACAGCGTTCTTTGAAGGTAATAGTATATTATTGCTGAGGGCGCCACTGTGCCCGAGGCATGTACGCTATTTTACGGGCCGAGGGAGTGGACGGTAAAGTAGAACTTACGGTCCTAGGGCGATAAAGATACTGCCCGAGGAGCGCTTAGTTTCAACGGGCTAAGCCCGAGAAAAACTTCACCGTCCTAGGGCGGTAAGTTCCTCTTTACTGTCCGCTCCCCCGATCCGTAAAATAGCGTACATGCCTTGGGCGCAGTGGCGCCCTCAGCAATAATACACTATTAATCGTTCATGATCATTTCAACAAGTTCTCCGAGATTACAATTTTTGTAGAAGTATCTTAAATTAAGTAACCTTAGAAAAGCTTTTTTTCTTATCAGAATTGAAAAATGAATCAAGGTTTGATTCTTGTATTTAATTCAACTTAATACTCACATCAAGAAGACTCATTAAAGAAGCTCGTCGGTGGGGGTCCGGCTCTGTCATGGCCGCTAGTACAGACTGCAGCGCGGAAGACGGCGAAACGGATACGGTGCCCGTGAGCGCGGTACCACGGGGAGTCGTATCCAGTAGAGCTCGACCTACCGAATACATCCACATCTGAAAATAAAAGATAAGAAGTTAAGTTAAAAGAGAGTTGGGAAATTGTCTAATAACGGCAGTCATTATTTTTTGTTGTTTTCATAAAGTACATATTATCGCAATCTACTCATTTTCCTTGTAGGAAATTCTGATTGGTTAAGCATTTAAGGCATTTTGACAAGATTTTTAGCCAACGTAGCTAAATATTGAGTTATATTTTTAATAAATTTGTATTTCTCTATTCATTGCATTTCGTCATTCTTAAAAACTGGATTGCTAAGTTTAAATGTTAAATATGGCGTCAAAACCATAATAACCATAATTAAATAAGTAAAAGCGACACATAAAAATGAAAAAAGTAAGAAAATTTCGACTGTTTGTCAAATTTCCTCCGATTTTATGCAAAATAATCATATTTCGAATTAACATTTCACAAATAAACATTTTCGCATAGTTTTGTCCCATATTTTTTTTAGGTTACTTCAACCACGTACAAAATCTACGGAAGAAGTTTACTTACAAAATGTTGTCTTGAAAATCAAAATTTGCACATTAAGTTAAAAATGATTTAATTGATAATTTGTCCGTTCTCCTTATTTTTAATTTCAATTTCAATTATCGTATTATTTAATACAAAAAATGAATGCCGATATTGCAGGAACCATCCAAAATTTTTAAACGTCATCTTCTTAAGTATTTCAATAACACTCATTACATCTTTATTCTAGTTGTATAAATCGATAGCCTCACGAGAAGCAACGTTTATGCCTCGTTTGGGAATACTATACCAGAACGGTTATTAGCTCGAGTGTTAAGGGAAGTGCACATTAAATCCGAAACAAGACATCTATTAACAAAGCTCAACTTCGTGAAAGAATAACAATAAAAACTGCAGTTGATGATTACGCTTGTTTTATTCGACTACTTTCTCTTATCGCAGTGCGAATTCCAATACGTTTAAGAACTGTTTTATCGACATTCAACTTGAAAACGTGTACATTAAATTGCATTAAGTAATTATATTGTATACAAAATTTCGTTTCTGTGTTAAAATAAACAAAACAATCAATAATAAATAGAATTGTGGGAAATTAATTGAAATACGATGAGAATCAATATGTTTAGTAAAAAAATATTGATTTTTGTTTGCCTGCAGAAGGATTTGTGATTATGGATAATATTTATGATCCTTCTAAAAAGAAAAACTGACTTATTTCGTATATTCACGCAAGATCGAAAGTAGCTGTATAAATGCAAATTGATTTTAATACTCCCCCATCGTTATTGTAAGCTTTATCATGTATCTATAAACCTAGACTAAAATGTATTCAGAAAATAAACTCGGTAGAATAAACAATACACTTCATTTATACTAAGGATAAAGAGATTACGTTGAATATACAAAATTTAATGGTAGAAACATATATAGGTTTCTGTTCAATTCGTTAATTTTAAATAGACATGAAATAAAACAAGAAAAATTTGATTATGAAATTTCAGCTTGGCATCTGCTTATAAAATTGACGTAAAACAAATGAATATGCAGTCATATTTAATTTCACTCATGATATCAAGTTATTTGACTCATTCTGAATGTAAATTGTAAATAATCAGTAAACCTGGGATACTTTTTAGCCGCAATAAGTTGCATAATTAATTGTCTGTCTGAAATACTGAGAATAATAAAACGGGCATTTACGCAACAAGAAACGTTGATGTTTTCCATTCGTTTGACTTTGAGATCGTTAAAATTCTTCACTTGTAACGTGCATAAGTGTATTTTACATCAAGGAAATTGATGCAAATGAAAACCCTCAATCATGTGCGATGTTTGCAAGTCGAATCGAAGCCGAGAGTTGAAATCGCAAAAGGAAAGGATTTCCTTTTCAAATCCTACCCCACAGTAAAATGTTTATTGGGTAAACTTTAAGCAAAATGCAGGCCTAATTAGATCGTGTTTTGCAGGCAAACCGAAATTCTAGTTAATAAGATTTTGAAGATATATGTTTCAAATATAATCTGAGAAACCCTTAAGCCTCATAAGTTCAAAACTGGCGTCTCTAATCAGGTTTACATTGGTTTAATGTTCAGCTAATAGAAGGCTGTTTATCATCATCATTATCATCATCATCATCGTCACCATCACCATCATCATCATAATCATCATCTCCATCATTTTCATCACCACTATCACCATCAACATCATCACCACCATCGTCACCACCACCACCACTATCATCACCATCATCAAGGAGTACGTCGTAGGAACTTCTCCCCAAATAAGTGCAATGCAAAAAGTTAATCATTACTATCATCGAATAAAATCTAGAAAATCAAAACGTGTACATTGCAGGAAAATCAAAGTTGGGCCTACCAAGGTCTAAAGGAAACACGTTACAATTATAATTTTCACCGATGGAATTATCATCATCATCCGATAGCATACCAAAGAAGACATGTCGGAAATGTGATTGGAAAAATGCTCAATTTTAACAAGTTTTTAATTAGAATTTCAAATAAGATTTGCATAGTTTGCTTTGCTGATGGAAGGTTGATCATCATCATAAAATAAAAAGTTAATTTTTTTTTATTAACTCAGCCTGTTTTAGTAATATAGCGACGGATAATTTGACTTTAGATGATTTGATATTCGACAGCACTTGGGTGTATATAATGGTTCGGCAGTGAAATTGCGAAAATGGCAGCCCCGTGATGCAAACAAGGGTAGTTAGCATCGGGAACGACGAAATTTTAGACCGTTGACAACTAGCGTATTTCGAAATGATCGAGATGTATCGTGCAAGCGGAAATGATTGGGCATTTCTCATAGGCGCAACGCCGGTCGCAAACACTTCCCGCACTGTTCAATTTCGAATCATAACCGGAAATTTATGTAAAACGTCTATCATTTTCAAAATCATGGAACTGCACAAAGTTTAGGGTCGATTTTAATCAAGATTTAACGATGAGGATACTGAAAACTTAAGATTACGATTTTTGTAATTTGAACGTGATGTATGACATAAATCAGTGCGCGAGGACTGAAATTCTAATTACATTGCGTTTTAGTTGCTAAAATTATAGAGATATATCTAAATACTACTGAATTTGGTTGAACTGAATTGGTGGAATGACTATGAAGTTTCAAGACAACACCATTGTGAGATGTTATACGAATTTACAATTGAAAAGTTGATTAAAAACTAAATTTAAAACTAGTGACGGATGCAGCTAAAAAAAGAAAAAAAAGAACAAACGGAAGACACACAATTCCACGACTCCTACGCTCAGAAAAAAATTCAGTTAATGTTTGCTCAGCTTATTGTTAGGTTTTTCTTCTTTTCATCACGTTTTTTTTTCATCGCGTTCTAGGCTTGACCTCGGCACCACTTCGGGGCATACTTTGGCCTCACGAAACGCGTATTGTCACAACTTCTAAATTCAAATAGTTCTTGCGGGCATTCATCGCGAGATTCGACTTGCGAACACGTTATCGCCGCATGGCTAATGCGAGCACTTCGCACCTCGCAAATGAATTCCCGCACAGAATCGCAGCTTATCTTTTTAGCTGTACCCATTAGAAACTGCGCTCCAAGGAAAAAGAATCGCCCACGCTAACTAAACTCGCAGTTTTTCGCACTTTCGCACCATTAGTGACCTTCCGCGTTTTTCAACACTTCTCTCAAACGTATTGCATAATCAAATTTTTGAAAATCTTGGAATAAAGGTAATAATTTCCACACTAGAAAATTATAAGGAATTGTCATTTTGTTTTGATTGTGACTATATTTGTACGAAATTCTTCCTGTAGTTTTTGCCACACTTTAACTAAAAAGTTTCGGTAAAAACTTTGGGGAAGTTTTTTCATAAAATATTATTTAATAAGAAACATGTAACCTAAGGGAATTCAACAAAAAATCAACGTATTTTCATAAGTATTCATTTTTATATGCAATTTTCATCTACCTAGCAATATCATGATTCTGGCGGGAAATTTAAAATTCCAAGTTTGCAATCCAGCTCGTCACCCTCTTAACTGTGAGCATATATTACCTTTTCTGAATCCGTGTCGGAATATAGGCGGCCAGGACGATATTCCGGTGGCAGGTAAGCTCGAGCAGTTTCCGGAGACGCGACCAATAAAGTCACCCTACCTCTAGGTGTTAATTCAATGGTGTACGGTGTAACTACTGGTCCGGTTCTGGAACCCCCCACAACTCCTCCATCTACAACAAGATAATGTAAACATTAAATTTTAATAATTTAAATTGAATATTAATGATAATAATATCAAAAAAATGTCATTTCAATAATATTCTCATTGTATAAATAAACATCTTAAGGTGGTTAAATTACCAAAAATTAAAAAAAAATATGTCTACTAAATTGCAAATTTTGAAACTTTGTAATGTGGATGATTATTGTTGAAATAAAACTGCTTATAAACTAATTAGAGATGTTAATGTTTCATGACTAAATCAATTTTATTTATGCCGCTAGAAGAATTCATAAAAAAAAAGAAAAGAAAAAGTAAAGGATCTAAGTGAAACAAAATATAACGGACATTGCAAGTTTAATATCTTGACGTTAGATTTTTTCTCAGGTCGTTCACGAATGTACGAAACAGACGTGCAAACTTCAAGCGTGATTAAGTTAAGTATTTAAAATTCGTGATTCAACTCAGTTTTTGTTCCGACCTCCGAGGTGGTTGGAGAAAAAGCGAGTTAATGCCGCCGTGACGTTTTCGTTACACGTGATAAGTTATATTTCAGCAAACCAGCGCTTTCCTTTTTTCCGCCACCTTATTTATCATGGATTACAATTTGCGAATGCTTCGGTACATACAAGAGGAACTCGAGAGTGCGTCATTATGTGAAATGGAGTTGTCACTAAAATTTACACTGAGAGGAAACAGTGTTTTGTATTACCTCAGTTCAGTGTGGACCATATGTCATTCTTGACAGATATTATAAAAATAACACAATATTATTTTTGCCATTAAAAAATATAAATCTATATAAATCCATATAAATCTTAATAACGTATTAATATTAATAATATATATAAGTAATAAATTAATAATAAATTCATAATATATGCAAGTTTACAAAATAATCTTTTTTTGCAAAGTGATATTTATGAATATCAATAATAAATTAATAATACATGCAATTTTACAAAACAAATTTTTTTTCGAAAAAGAACATAAAGTCACAAAAGTGTGTTTACTATTATTTCTATTATTATCATTACTATAATTGTAATTAATCAAATCATCATTGCTTGATGTTTTCTCAAAAGTTTAATTAAAAACAGTATCAACCTTTCTTTATTACTTATATATTATATTGTTTCATAAATAGCAGCATTTTTAGATTTTGCTTCCATGTTTAATTCGTTTCACTAAATGAAATATAAATTGAATCCGTTAGACCGAAAAGTGTTCAACCGACTTTAATTGCGGTCGGTGAGAAGCAGAATTTGATAAATTTCTATTTCGTTGCCATCGATGGACAGTCGGTCCCTATTACAACAGACGAAAACGACAGATTTCAGCAACTAGGTATTGATGAATCATTCTGTTTTTAATCAAAGAAATAATCCGAATGTACATATTTTTCATTTTATACGGGCTTTATATGTTGTTTTGGAAAAACATGTAAGGATTAACTTTCAGTTTGATCAAAAAAATTAAATTTGTTCAAAAATAATATTTACGTTTAATTAAAAATGTAACCATCAGTTATAAGACATTTATAATTTACTTCGAATATTTTCAATTTTAACTTACAGGGGAGACCTTGAATAAGGAAAAATATGAAAATTTTCAATTTCCTGCGGTAAACAAAAAATTGATTTATACTTTATACATTTTTGAATGCGTTATAATGATGCGAAATAAGTTTTTCAGAGAAGCAGAAGGACAAATGAGAAGCCGAAATTAAATTCCTGCTTAATATTCGAAAACCGCAAACCTCAATTTAATAATAATTTAAGACTGGTGGACCTAGTTCAAAAACTTATAAGCAAGTTATTTCAACATTTATATAAGGAACAGTTTGAGTTCGTTTGCGAGCAATTTTCGAATTCCGTACGCAAGATCGAATTAATACTGCGGTTTAAATATTTGACAAACACATTTAAAGTAAAATGAAATGACTGTGTAAATGTAATGACTGTGTAAACACAAAATTTAATTGTTCAAAGCCGAACAATTTCAATTTTAATAAATATTTCATCAAATTTATTGTCAAGAGAAGGTGATAGAACTAGATTGGAAGGTTCGATTTTTAAAATTGGCGCCAAAAGTATGATGTTACTAGATAGATGAAAATGATACATAAAAATGACAACAATGAGAGAAAAAAGGACTCAATTTTAGATTAAAGTGAAGAGGACTTCAGCCAAAACTGTTTTATTCTTTTTATTCTTAAACTCAAATTCATACATTTTATTATTGAATTTAAAACATCGATATTGCAGGGATCTTCCGTTTTTTTAAAATGTCATCTTATGAATGTACAAAACAAATTTTCAAAATATTCATCGCACGATCAAAAGTTTCTAAAACTAAAAATTAGGATTTTATTTTTTACAAACATTTCAAGAAAACGACCTTTTTCCATAGCTTCCAAGCAAGAAAAACGATACTTTTTTCACAAGAGTTACGAAAAATATTAAAATTCAATCAAGACAATTTCCCGTATTACTTGAGGGAAACTCAGACAGATTGAGAAAAGATCGCGAAACGGCACCTGCCGCAAACTTGTAGTTTAACAGCGTTTACTGCACATAATAGCAGCATTGTTGTTCCTCCAATCCAACGGAGCGCAGTTAGACCTATTATTATAATTTTATTCCGACGAAATTTCTGCCGGTGGCAAGCAAAGAGGACCATTTTCCATTTCGCCCGGCATAATCAATTCCATTTCAGCGCGGTGCAGAAGTACGGCTTTTTAATTTACAGCGGCGCAATTTGTACACGACGATGTTAATTATCGAACCGGCGTTTGTTTCCGAGCTGCGGGGAAATGTATGAAGAGGGTTTTTCTTCGAGAAGTAAAAGACAACAGAATTCCGAACGGGTTCTGACAAACAGAAGCAATACAAGACTGATCCAATACCAGAAATCACTGCAACTAATTACACGGTATTTCAGTACAGATGGCACAATTTTCAATTGCAAAATTTACGAATGACGTATAATTTTTGTTGAAATCAATTCGTATTGTGTGCAATATTTATACGTGCAGTATGTTTTCTATGGAAAAAATAAAATATCGGCTGGTATCACTCACCTTTAGCTCATGTTACCAACCGTCTTTGGTTTTCGATTCAGGAAAATACCTTTCCGACCTAGTGAGGTAAAAAGAATATTTTCCTTGTGCGATTGCTACCCTCGTTTTCATATCGGGCAAAAAAAATTTCGTTTGTGTATTCAATAATGCAAAATTTTCGTGTATTGTTGTTTTTATCATAAAGTATATCACTTGACAAGGAAAGAGTAAGTTTTAAGTTGGTAGTTCGAAGGGATACCAATTAAAGGTGTGTTTCTGACTCGAATACGACGTTTTTTTTATGACGAGTAACTAGAATCTGTTGGAAAAAAGAGTGTCACCACCATATTTTATTTTTGAGTGAAAAAATACCATTTTCATTATCGTGCGTAAAGTGATTACTTTGGACACTCGGGACTTTGTACATCGGGTGCAAATTAACCGTTTGCGCACTAGCGTGCAAAATATCACTTTCCTTACAGGCATTTTATGTGAAAATATATCATTTGACACGTGTCAAATAGATATGTTTTCACATAAAATAGAATTTTGGACCCAATCTACCCAATTAGGCCCACTCTACCAAATTGGACCCAATTTGGTACCAATTTGGACCCAATGGAATTGGGCCAAGTAGACTTGGCCCAATAGAATTTCAAATAAAACGTGTACCCGTTTTATCTGAATTGAGTATACACTGTTTGTAAGAAATATATTTTTTATCATTTTTCAACTCCATTTTGGATCTGTGAAATTCTAATTAGACTTTGTGCGTTATCTGAAGTGCTTAAATTACATAAAATACACGTGCTACTCGAGCAAACGTTATTGAAATATTTGAATTAAGCGTCACGTTTGTTAATGTTGTATACGTAACATTTGTATTTAGTTTCACTTATATACATCATGTTTGAATGTATTCTGGATCTTTGATACTACAATATGTTTCGAGATACGTAGGTAAATTATTTTGCGTCGCTTATTCTCACCGTGCCATCAGTTTTGCGTCAGAGTGTTTTCTAAAGAATTGCTAATGACTTGAGATCTTGATGAACAGATCAAATGTAGCAATTTAATTTGCTCTACGACAATTAGAAATTTAACTTTAATGTTATTTTACTTATTTATCATATTAAAATTAATCATACCATGTAAAATATATATTTTATTAAATTACTTTAATAATAATAGCAATAATAATACTTTTGATTTTAAGACTGTTCCCGAAAATCTTTCGAAATGTAATCTAAAAAATTGATTCTTCTGCATGTAACGAAGGAAATTTAATAAACAATCAAATTGTTCTTATTATTTTTTAATTCTTTGTTAATTACATTTAAAAAGCAATATCACATTTTTAGTGCCAATTTCCCATGTCAAAAAAAAAAAAAAAAAAAAAAAAAAAAAAATTAAACAAATTTGGCACATTATCAAAAAATAAACCTTTTAATTTAGAACAACCGCTGTTGTTAAGACGAGTGGAGCGCCTAGCAAGAAAAAAAAAGAGAAAAAATATTGAAAGAGTAACAAAGCAAAAAAAAAAGACACGCAGGACATGATGACAGAATATACGAGGGATGACGCGGACGCACAGTGAGTCGTATCTATCAGACATGACGCGGAACTACTACACAACGTGACGAATATGA
>JABFOV010004108.1:0-14644 GCA_022817685.1 Aradophagus sp. ZL-2020 | reverse complement strand
TTATAGCAGTGATAAGTATACAGAATAAAGACATTGCCGATCACAGCCGAGAAATTAGTTGTTTTTTAGGGTTCCGACGGCGGTGCCATAGAGTGATAAAAGAGAGGAGGGAGTGGGGTGTGGGAGGTGAAAAAGATAATGATATAATATAGTAAAAAGCCATTGCTAGTTAAGAAGTGAATCTTTTTTTTTTTTTTTTTTTTTTTTTTTTTTTTTTTGTGGAGAAAATACCAGTTATTGCATTTACATGTTAATCAAAGTAAAGTTGGCAGTGTATTATTAATGAGCATGTAGTTATTGCGTGTCCGGAATATAATTCCGGTGAAACAGTTGTACGATATAACATTAAAATGATGTGTATAATACAACTTTTTTTAAATAAGTTGTATGATAACTTATTTAAAAAAATCTTTCGGGGAAGCTGATTAGATGAATAAATGTACAGAGACAATAAACGAAAATGGGAAGTACGGTCGGTAAAAACGCGCAGAATTAGCACGAAAATCACTTTGATTGCTCTTTTCCGTCCAAGTTTTTCCTCAAATTCCCTGCAGCTTTTTTGTTTGGCGTTACGTCTACGTCCCGCACACGCGCGCCCTGCGAAATTTATTATTGCGTCAAAACATTTTTCTCTGTATTCTAACAAAGTTGCAGCGCGCGCAAAAAAAAAGAAATCCCGCAGCTCAGCTTAAATTACTTTTATTTTGTATAATTATTCGTCGGCTGCGAAAATCCGAATCCTCGGTGATAAATTTGACTAAGAATACATGTTTAATGGAACATCAAATTTTGTAAATTAATCGCCATTTGTGATTTTTTTTCTCAAATGTTGCTGGAAAGGCACCGGAATATTGATTAATTCATTAAAAACGGTGAATAAAACAAGTGTGGTCCCGCAGAACTTAATACTGGAAACGAGTTTCAATAAAAGAACAACGTTACACATTCTTTTAATATTTGCTATTTATTTTGCACCAAAGTCAATGTTTACAATTTTGAAAAACAATTTTAAATAACTTTTTTCCATCTGGACATGCCGTGAGTATTATTTTATTGCACGTTTTTGGTATTACTTATGGTGTTCAATGGATCAAGGAAATTTCAATTGAGGAAAGGCAAATGATAGTCGAACACAATTATAATGGTTCAAAAGAATCACTGTCCCAACTCTTTACTGAACAACCAATCTTTCAAACGACGATTAATGAAATGGGAAAATAATTCTAAGCTATAGAACCAACATTGTACGAAGAATACCGTCGAAGAGCAACCACTACTAAATTATTCATGAAAGACACACGGCGTTAATTATTAAAGCATCATTTACAGCGATGAATATTAATTCACAAATAATTAATACTCAATTTGCTACGATTATACATCGAAGTCGACTTTTAACCGACGTTCAATTAGTGAACGCTAATTATCATCTTATCAATTATTTAAATAACACGTCCTTAATCACATTCCATCGATCATCAATCAATTATTATTGATCTATCGATCATTACTGAAACGTCGTTTCTTTGCTTCCACTCAATTTCAATTCTCGTTCTCTCAAACGCCTGATGAAAATCAAACGAAGACTGGAAAATTATTTTTCAATTATAATCTAAAAATACGAACATTTTACAATTACGTTTATTCTTGTGGGAATACTGTCAAGAGCGTTTTTACGAACCTCCACGTTGAGCGACACTGAATCGAACGAAACGGTCGCCGTTAATTCCGAATGGCCGGCATTAAAACCGATCAAATAAATAGCGTCAACAGTGCGGTCGAATGGAAAACGTTAATGAAGATTAGGTTCGTTACACACGGCTGTTGCAGCCGGCAAAGGAAGAAACGGTGACAATCGATTGACATCCCGCGACGGTAGTCATGCATTTGTTGGAACAAAGGGCGAGCGGGATTGAAAAAGTGGCCGGAGCGTCGGTCGCTTGCGCAATCGCGCCAACATTTCGATATTGCGCCGCGCAAACAGCGGCCATATTTTTGCCCATTTTTCTCATCTCCGCTCCACAGCCTTCCGCCGTTATTATTTTTCACAAATTTTTCTGCTTTGCCTTCCGTGACCCCCATTACTTTTCTCGTCTTTATTACTCGCAAAAAGGCAACTTCGTAAAAACACCCGGACGTGTACGTGTGCACGGGGAACAGGCCATTATGACGTAGGTGGAAATAGGCTTGGTCCCCTCGAATTCGGCAACAAAGAGAGGAGTCCCCTTACGAGCACACGGTTCTCATGCACGTCGGCAAATTCAAATCCGAGACCGAGATAGCATCGTGACGGATGTCGCTTATGTCACGCGCTCGTACGCGTCCGGCGAGCCCAGAAATTTTAGCCCTTTTTTTTTCAACCGCAGTTATTTCGGCTACCCGCAACGTCAGTGTCAAAACAATGTGGACACGAACGCGACCCGGAAACAAAGCCATAAGCTTGTGTTTAAGGTTCCGTCGAGACCGTCCTTTCGGTGGATTTACACGTTTTGATATTTGCAATTGAAAGCAGTCAAATACATTATTTTATTCATAGTGATAGTTGTCAAGTCTACACCCAAAGAACTGATTTTACAATTCAAGTACGTTAATTATCATTTAGATTGAAATTTTTACTATTTCGTTCTCTCGGTGTAACGTTTCGAAATTCATTTTACACATTAAAATAGTCGTAAAAATTCTTAGTCGTAACTGTATCTATACAATATTGTTTAATCGAATAAAAATAGGTGCGAAGTAACTCATTTTCAATTCGGTGACAGTTTTTTATTTAATTTCGCTGGATTTTCGTTTGAATACATTTGCCTGGCTTATATTCAATAAACGTGAATGCTATATTTAAGTCGAGTTACGTTTCGATAAAATGCACTCGGCATTTGAGACAAAGTCCCGGGAATGACAACCGTTATTTTGATCCCGAGATAGATTCGAGACGGTGGTCCTTAGGGAGCGTTCGAACCGCAATTCTGATTATGTTTTGAACTGTAATTTCGATCGGAATACGGCTAGACCATTTGCTAGTGATGCATGCCTGGGTCATCGGCCTAAGACCTCCTACCATGACAAGACCATGCGACCTTTAACGGGTTACGTGACCCGCTTTACCTCATTTTTATTCCACCTTACGGCATTCAATACGATTATAATGTACGGCAAACATTGTTAGACATTTGTTATTACGAGTAAAAATTACCATAATTATATTTTAGATACAAGTGAAACGATAATTTTATAAATCGAATTTATTGTTTCCAATTCTTCGTACAAAGAATTATATAGTGAAAATATTCAGCTGAAATTAAAACGCAATTTTTTCACCACAATAGATGATCTGTAAAGCATTTTTAATTGAAATTGAAAACCATTTACAATTCTGTTAAATCAGAAATTTTATTAAAAATGATTATTGACAATTATTAAATATAAAGAGTAATTTGCATAGCATATTATCAAATTTTACTATCAGAACTGTTGTAGACTTTATCATTAAAGATCGGTTTGAAAAATTAATTAATATTTTATATCAGTCAGTCGGAGCTTTTCAAGAAAAATGTTTTTTCAATTACAAAAGCACCCTTAGATCGCGACGTCGACGAAATCTGATAAAAGATATCCCTTCCACAGCGATTCCTTTTCTTCTTCAAAATTGTCACGCTGCATGGGAATTATTTGAACAACTTTGCAAATATTCCGAACAAATGAAATACATTCGGTGGCAGTGGCGTGCGAAAGAAAAAAAAGGTACTCCACCGAATGGAAACGCAGTCATAAAAAATCATAAAAAGTCAGCCGTTAAACGTAATCCGTGGCAATCGATTCGCATTGTTGTTTCACGTGAAAGGATCAAAAGAAAACGTTCCTCTGGCAACCCCGTGACTCTCAAACATTTCAATATAATGTCTAAAAATGTAAGGTTCATTGCCAAGCGATATGTTTGGCCACTTTTCACCGCAGCGGTCGTTTGGCATTATCGAATTGTCGATTACAGATCTCACCAAATTTGTAAATCACTTTGTGATTCGAAGTGTATGTATATGTATATTTTTTTTTTTTTTTTTTTTTTGGTTCGTCGGTTTTTTTAATTAATCATGCAAATGTTCTCCATTTTGACTCCACACTTTCAATTTCCACCGCTGATTGAATCTAGATTGAAAATTCATTTTCCACGTTTTTTTTCCGACATCCCACGTTTATCGGATTTTCAACAGAATTTTCATTAATCATCCGTTTGCAATTCATCATTCCGACGTCCTAAATCACGGGGGCAGAAAATGTTGTTAGTATTCTACACTTGAACATTCTTGTACGCATTTTTCTCTTTAACATTTATACGGTTTTTTATGCAACGTGAGAAAATGTGTAGAATGTTACCACCGGTTCTTTTTTTTTTCTCTCTTTTTCCATATCAACGAGATCAAACCGAGATAAATTTAAAGTGCAAGTTTTCGTCACTAAATTGCAATGTTTTGCATAATTTGTTGCAAGTTTGAATTTATTGATAAAAATGAAAAAAAAAAAAAAACGGTAGAAGCAACGTGAACGTCGATTTAAAAACACCCGTCGTTTCGCTTCATTGATCGAATTCAAATCCGAAACAGTCGGTGACGAAACAATCGCTTCATCTCTTCCGTTCTTATGGAAATCACGGCATTAATAATTACTCGCAATAAACATCGCCGCAAGAAGTGAATTCGTGCATGCGGCATTGACCCCTAGTGCCGGGCAAAATTGAACAGCAATTAGATTTGCTTTTTTCACCGCTCCCGTCCCATTCTCTCTCCCTGTCTGCCGAGACCTCTTACTTGCGCCCGCGTTCAACCTATCTCCGTCTCTCTTATTCTGTCCCTCTCCTTCCTCCACATATCACCTCCGACCTCGGCCTTTCGCGCATCTTCCGATTGTTTTACTTTTGAGAAACTCGTGCGATACGCGCTTGCGCGCCGCGCAATCTCCCACACGGAGCTCCAGTCGAGTGCATTGTCTCGTTCTCCATTGCCTCACTTGACCAAAAGTTCCTTGACAAAAGGTCTTCGCCCGCTCCTCCGGCTCGAGATATTTACCGCAATATCCGCGGCGCGATCGCTCCCCACGGTGCCATTTTGTTAAATTATTAAACCGAGCTGGAATTCGCCAGGCCTGAGGCAGGTTAACCGTTTTAATGATTAATTATTTGACGGTCAAGCGCGCTCCTCGATCAAGCCGCTCGGAACGATTTGATCGTTATTCCGCCGACTGTTTATCCCGATTCTCTCCGTTTCCTTCGACAGATGCGTGTCGAAAAGTTCGCGGCCAAATTTATTCCCCGGCAACAATTTCGCACGCAAGGAAACCTTGATAGCAGCCGCCGTGCCGCGAGATCATTTTTCTCGCAGGTAGATAAAAATGTAGTTTAAATTTCTTATTTGAACAAGTCGACAAATATTCCGAGTGTGTTTTAAGACACGGCGTCTTCTGGTATTTCAAATTAGATATTTAAACTCGGCGACAGGAATACCGGTGAAATACGAATATCATTTGTTGAATTCGCACAAATAACAAGATTCCCGTGGAATTGGCTAAATTTAATTAATTTGAACGGAGACTCGGCTACATGAACAAATAGAGTCTCTTTAAATAGGGAAGAAGGAAAAATGCTCGCAGTCATTGAGATTAAGTTTCAATCACTGTCCAACGCTTCGGGCGGTATTCTTAATTTCGATGAAATTCTAGACTGGCTTGGGAAATTAATTAATTTAATCGAGCGATTTTAGTTCAAGCCCAAACCTCGAAGGACGTTTTATGATTTTGCACAATAAAGGGCAACATTTTGGAGGACATTCTGCCAACATGGGTAAAACAAAAAACCACACTTTTCACCGAATCGTTGATTTGATTTGACCCACAGTAAATTTTTGTATAAACTGAATTTACGTTGTGTGATCTAGTTTTGTTTCCAATTTTCGAGATCATTTAACCGTTGGTTAATGTTACCAATTACGTAATTTAAATATCATTCTAACGAATTCGACAAACAATTTAAACTCAAGCTATTGAATTCATATATTTCCTTAACTCCATTATTTACATTTCATTCTCTCCGTTATTTGTTTCCGCACTATTTTCTTACCCCAGTTCAATCTATCAAAAGTAATATATAATGCAATGTCGTTGCAAAGTCAACACCTCGTAAAATGCAAAAAAAAAAAAAAAGGAAAAAAAGTGGTAAGTAAAAGAGGCCGTCGCGAATAAAAACTATTATCAAAATCTCTCGTGGCCGCAACAAATTAGCCTTTTAGCGGAGCCGCTCATTAGCATAATTAAAACATACAAAAGCCATTGAACGTACGAGCCGATAGCGGGCGCCGAGCGATCCCAGATAAACGACGAGAAAACGGCGGGGCGCTCGGTTTTTGATGAAATAATTCGGGGCCCGAGCCGCATCTGACTCGAATTTCTCTCAGCCGGCCGACTGGTCTCCCGCGACAGGAAGTCCCGAGATCGCTTCTTCTTCACCCGCAACGATGCTAATCTTCGCGTGTAATTCACCAGTCACGATAAATTAAATTAAAAGCCACACGACGCGGCCGGACCACGCCCTCGTGACGCACGCGATACCCGTGTTAATGAATCACGAGGAAATCATAACTCCGCACGTACTTTGAGCCGCCACGAAAACCAACGAACCCGCCGAATTCTTTTTCGCGCCACTTCAACTTTGTGTCCGGTTCCGGTGAACGACAATTTTCGTAATAAACATTTTTTACTTCAATTGAATCGCATTGTTTATGATCGTTGCATCATTGCAAATAACGATATTTAGTGAAATAAATTAACTATACTAAAATTACAAACTTATTGTAAGTTCTACTTTCTATGATGCTATACTTACTTAATATAACGTAAGATTTACAATGTGTTTGTAATATGTACGTGATGTAACGTTATTTTTACAAATTCAGTCACACTGCTAACGTTTCGTCATTTTCGGAACAACGTAAACGGAAAGTGAATTTGTCGAGTCAATTTGTTTTAGAACATAACAGAGACGGAATGGCAGAAGTGGCGGAACGGCGAGTTTTCGTGAAAAATGTTATTCCGGATTTTCTAATTAACGTGGGATCAACGTTACGAAATATTTAAACAGGAGCTCACAATGGTACGCGAGGATAATAAATCCTAATCAGTTCGAGGCGATGTTACGTACTTTTATTTCAAATCGATTTCAAATCGCATCTACTCTCGACTGTGCCGAGCTGCGTGCAGTTCTATTGATTATATATAATTATTGATTTTGATTTGAATGCATGCACGATTAAACGTTTGCAAATTTAACGAGATAACCGCAAATTATTTCATACTATTATTGATCTTTTCGTCGATATAATAATGTTCGTTAGGAGTAATATCTGATCGTTAAATGTTCAACGCGACAAATTAAATATCGAACGTTATTATTATGCGATATTGATATTGCAACGTACTTTCTGTTTAATTTCTGGCTCAATAATCAACGGTTCGCGATATCACGAGAACTCTAGTGCGTACACTTTCAAACAAGATAGTTGCCATGCAAAATTAATTTCTTTTCGATGGAGTTTGTTTTGGTATAAGATATTTATTTATTTAATGCATTTAAATATTTATAATGATTACATTCTACATTTCATTATTTATGATGTATGACAAAATGTTTATGAACATTCTGCACGTACATACTATAGTTTGCACAATCTTGCTTTCTCAGTGCAAAAATGTCGATTGACAACAGAAAATCGTTAGAAAATGAACCTTTTTAATTGCGAAAAATGTTTACAAATTCTGATCTAATAGTTATGATGAAACGCATAAGCGTGTGCAATTAAAAGCACAAAAATTGCGAAGCCGTCGGATGAAAAAGTTTGTCGAACTTAAATATCGAAGTTAACGCGTGAGTCGTTTTTTTTTAATTCGCTAATAAGTCTCGTCGCTATAAGTTTAATTACGAAAATGGTAATTTGCTCGGTCGCGCAGACGCGGCGGTAAAAGTGCGCGCTTTTACCCAACCGGCGGGGCATGTCTGCGCGAGGAAAGACCTCGGAATTGAGAACGTGCGAAAATAGTCATTCCGCTTGTTAATTCGATAGCGCGGACTTTAATAATGGAGTCAAAATTGGATAAAATGTGCGCGACGTGTTTCGCGAGACGATTTACGCCGACTTGGGGTCAAAGTGCGGCGATTAATCACTTAGGTAGCCAGGTTTTTGTTATTGCACGGCAGAAATAATTATGACGCCGGCGCGCGTTAATAATCCCGATCGTATGTAGTTTACGTTTTATTGTTAATTAAAGATATTTGTTCCGGGAAAGTTCACGCCTGGGATTAATAATTTAATCGCCGGGCCGCGAAATTGTCGGTACTTTTCTCCCACAGTAATTGCCGAGGTTTGTGCTTTAATCTTTAATTTAGATTTTGTGCGTTGCTCAATAGGTGAATTATCGTCGCGTTATAAATCGAATTTTCAATCGAAGCTTAATCGAAAAATCGTGTGCATCGTGAATCAACGCGATGAAGCTGGTACTGTTAGATTTCTTACGGCTATTTTCGCGCGATTAACCGGTAACATTCTCACCCTTCATTTTTGTTTATCTACGCGTTAACGATAATTATAAACATGTTACTTAGCCAAGGAATGGAGCAGAAATTACATTTCACAAATTAATCCATTAATCACAGTTGGCGCGTTAAAAAGTTTCAGTCGTTTCACACGACTTTATGGGAAATGTTTCGAATTTTCAGATTTAAGTGAGAAATATTTGTAAAATATTGGACAATAAATTATGCCTATCATTTGCTTGTTTCATTAACTAATTGATTTATCTTTTTTCAACAATAGATGACGTTATATCTATATATACAATTTCA
Organism: Aradophagus sp. ZL-2020; assembly: GCA_022817685.1. NCBI lineage: Eukaryota > Metazoa > Arthropoda > Insecta > Hymenoptera > Scelionidae > Aradophagus > Aradophagus sp. ZL-2020. The sequence goes on along the minus strand of JABFOV010004108.1, from coordinate 5,763 downwards.
TACTTAAAAAACAGACGACCCTCGATTCATCATTTACCCGAAGTTCCACTGGCAGTAGGCTAAGAGAGTAACTACAGTAGAGACCTCTAATTTACGTGGAAGAACTAGATCTGGCTTATTCAAAGTTACTTTTCTACGATAATATAAAGTAAATTGATGTAAATGTTTCATTTTGTTTATCAAAGATGAATATAATAATAATCTACAGACAAATATTTAATCAGATTTTGAAAATAAACAAGTGCCCCGCAATGAGTTCCATAGTTGAGATGGCGCTTTCGGCGTTTCAAAGAGATACTCTCTTAGCGTATACTGATCGTTTTGCCACGCAAACAGTAACTTTTACCATTTCCTTTCCTCGCTCCAAAGTTACAACAATCGCGTACAATCTTCAGCAGCTGCACTTCGCTTATTTTCAACGGCGCATTTGCTTAGCCGGTTCGGCTGAAAACACCACCGAAACACCTCGGCGAAAGGAAGCTGACGGCGCCGCAAAATGCAATTATTTCCGAGGCGTCGAAACGGATTCCGCGACAGACCGTCGTGGCATTGAAAGCCCGAATTGTAAATTTGCAGCTGAAAAAGCCGCGAGAGCTCGTGGAATAACGAGCGCGAATAATGGCCAGCCCGGGAGCGCCGCGCTCGCATAATAAACACAACGCCGAGCGATGCACGATCGCCGAGGCGAATCCTTTGTGACGGTCACGCGCAGACGCGTCGCCGATCCGCGGGCCCACTCGCGTGCTCCCCGCGAGATCTCACTTATGACATAATGCGGGGCCGCTGCTCGTGTGGGAGCAGCTTCGCGAAGCTTCCTTCGCCGTAGACAAAGGAACCGAGCGCAAAAGTCGGGGTCAATTCCAACGATGCCGGGCATTTAAATTGAGCCTCGTGACGCCAACCCCCCCCCCCTACACCGTCATTCTCCCTCCAACATTCCTCTTCCGGCACAATACTTTTCGCCGGCGCAACTTCCGTCTTTCGCTGCTATTCATTTATGAAATTTCCGAACGTTTAATTGTGAATATCGCGCGTTCTGGGCGAGCGCCAGGCTCCGGGGTCAAGCGCGATTCGAGGCGGGCGGCTCGCGGGCTTCGTTGCGGGATGATGAATCGCCGGCTCGGCCATTTAGACGATTAAGCCTCTAATAATTGCGCTCGAGCCGCGGGTGGTATTCCAGTTCCGGTAGACGCTACGACCCTTTTCCCTTCGATCCTGATTTTCTTTTACTGGAAATTATGCGCCTTTTTGTACAACTTCATATTACAATTGGTATTATTGAATGATGAATCGACATTGGTGAAACGTTTGTCCAAAAAGCAAAGTAGTTGCTAACTTTTGTCACGGACAATGGTGGAATTCGGTGTAAAATGACCCCGCGAAAAATTGCTGAAAACGTTGCTCCCGGCGTATTACAAGTTACGAAATATTTAATATTAAAGTGGTAAAAGAAGAGAGTCAATTATGAAATGCATAAAATAAACTTTGCCAGACAACGGAGAGTGAAGTATCAACATCGAACGAGCAGCGCCGAACGAAACACGAGGATCGTCGGTCGGGATAAACGCCCGTTCTTGCGCTCCCTTCCAATAAACTCCGGCACAACAAACCCACGGATCTCATTTAAAATAATACTTACCGCTGCACCTTCCTACCCCCGACCGACTAATTTTCAATTTCATTTAGTCAACGATATTTTGTGCTGAATCAAAACCATAATTCAAACCGAACGATTTGCCTGCCGGCGAGCAACTCCCCCCCCCCGCCCGTTCCGTAAACTTCGCATTTTCTTGGCAAATTATCAAAAAGTTTTTTGCCCGCGCGCAAACCGCCACTCGACCGATCATCTCAAAGCGTAGCGTAATTTGAAAAGCTTCGTTGAATTTGATTCGGTCGATCTTCGAATAATCGAGTAACAAGTCGCCGGCGAATGCAAAGTTTCCCGAGTGGAAACTCTACGGTGGCCTTATTAAATCCATAGTTAGATGACGGGAACTTAAACAAGTCTATAAAAAAATCTGGAATGAAAATATTTTTCAAGTTGCACGTCATTGTATGAGAGAAAATACAAAACAGAAAAAAATGGACGACAGTGATCAAATTTTATAAATTCGATAACATTTATTCGTCACGAGTCGACAATATGTAAGTTTGCAGGAAAGGGAATTCCCACTTTAAAATCTAACGCTATTTTTCACATTTAACAAACATAACATTTATAGATTTAAAAACAAATTAAATGAAATAAATCTAAAACAGTTTGTTAATTTATTAAAGTATTGTTTTTATATATGGTTACATTCGTTTTTCAATTATATTATACTTTACATAATAACATTTTTTTCGTCAATTTTATAATGCATTCTAATAGATTGCATACATAATACGTTAATATCATATTAACTTAATGACGTGATGAATGTTGTCATAAATATACACGGAAAGAAATAAGATGAGCTTCTGCAGTAAATGATTATACCTAATAGGTTTTGTCTTTCTTATGACGTAGACATTACTCACTTTAGTATTGCATTCACCTGTTACAGTAGTGTTTATAGCTGGAACGATTATGTCGGTACCTCCAGTAGCCATGTCACATACCTGTCAACTTTTTGGTATATTTTATGTCCATGGCAGGTATGTATATACCTGTGACATTAAAAAAAAATTGTTTTTATATACATAGATACAGTTTTGCGAAGAATGATATTAAATGTTATCGAAATAATTAACTTTTAATGTTAACGATGAAACGTTGATTGCATTGTAAATCTTATTAAAGTAACGGTAACTTCATTTCAGGAATTTTTATTAAATTTTAATCAAAAATCAAACGGAATCGAACTTTGTTCTTACTTGAACATTGACTTCGCCCGGCAAGATCAATACTTGCGAAAAAAGTTTGCAAAATTTTTAATTAATAATTAAATTTCAACAGTCCCACTTAGTTCCAATCAATTGACTTGGAACGAGCTCAAATTTTAATTTAAACACTCGAGTAAACGAGCTTCGCCTTTTCAAGCGAAAAACGATCCTCTAAAAAGCCAGCGCATAATTCGCCGCCACAATGACGCAACGGCCCGTTCGAAGCGGCGATATTTACGTCGCGATCTCGATTCGTCGGATTCGATTTTTTGGCGCCCCCTCCCCCTCCCGCGCGTGTTTATAAACATAGACGTCATCGCGCAATTTCGGCTCCGATTGAAAAACGGCCGCTGCGTTATTCGTAACAGATGTGCGTCGACGGTGGCGCGATTTATGTTCGCAGCGCGCCGGTCTTGAGAAGCAAACGCACGGCTAAGATTAGTCTTTTTTACCGGCCCGAGTATGCCTGGCATTCGGCGATAATTCCGTCGCGATCGCCCGCGATTGATCGATTAATTGGCCCGCGCTGCGCCGAATGTTTATAAATAATTTCAATCGGGCCGTCGAAAGCCGATTGCCCGGGGCTGCCTGCATTTTTCAAATTCACTTTTCGCGAGAGATTGGGCTCGGCCGAGGATCGCCGTTGAAAAGAGTTACGCAACGCGGTATTTCATCCGCGAGCACGGCCGTAAGTCTCCGGACGAAAAGAGGGAGGGGGAGGGAGGGCAAAGGGGAAAATAAGAAAAGAAATGCGCGCGACTAAAAGATGCAGGCCGTAATTCGGCGAGAAAATTGTAGGACGGCTCGCTCGGCGGGCAAAAAGTTTCGTCTATAAATTGCTTAGCCCGGCGCGGAAATAAATAATTAGATCGCGCGCAATTTATCTTGCTCATTAACGAGCGGGGGCGTAAAAACCGCGGCTGCCGCGTGGCGGAAATTTATGCGGCGATTAATGCGGATCGACGGGCGTTTTCGACGGAACGAGAATGGGCCACCGCGTGGAATGTAATCGGAGGCGATCGCGGGCCATTAATAACCGCTGCCGATTCAGTGTAATCGGTTCGCGCGCGTCTCGGCCGTTAACCGGTGATTGATCCGCGTAAAAAACGTCACACCTACGCCGCGCCGTGTAACCACCTCGCTATCTAATTTGCTATCGAGAGCGGCCGGCGCGGTTCACGGGAATCGCAATGTTTCATTTGAAAACGGACGGTTCCGTTGCGTCGTGCTTTCAATTGACCGCGATCCCGCGCAAAGCGCTCCGCAAATTGCCGCGATAAATTGCGGCAAGAAAATTTTCCACGCTGAATTCACGTCAAATTATTCCCCGCGATAAATTCGTTTCAGCGCACGGCGCGCGCTTTGTCGTTTATTGCGGATTAGAGCGCTTTAAAAGCGTCTTCGATCTCGGACAAGTTCAGCCAACAACATTAACGGCACGCTAATCGTAAATCCGCTCGGCGTTATTTCGAGATTATATAACTTAAACGCGTTTTGTCATTAATTACGGCGAGTCGCGCGACGATGCTCATATTTGATCCGCAGGGATACTTAACACCGGCGTACAGTGAATTTACGCCAAATTCATTGCCACGATAAATTTGTCGCTACAAGGTCCACGCGTTGTATCGCGAACCGACAAGTTATACAGCCTGCTCGTTGATCAACATTTTTCAAATCATGTTTCTACACTTTTTTTTACGAGCATTTTTTCGAGAAGAAATAGTATGAGTGAGGCTACCAATCCTTTTTTTAACAATAAATTTTTATTTTGGTCAAAGTTGTTGATAAATCGCGAAGAAAACAGTGGATGGAAGTTTCATGCGCGTCCTATTGTCAGAGTTATTAATTTCCTAATAAATTATCGTAGCGAATTAGTACTGGTTTTAAAAAATCGTCAGTCAACACGCACCTATACAAATGGATTTTGTGATAATAACTTTGCAGAACTAAATCTCACAAGTTAAGCAAACAGTTAAGTAGACTCTCTTCAAGCAGTTCACTCGAAGGAAGTTAGTCGAATTGAATCAAAAATTGATTTAACATTATTTTCATCCAAATATCTAAACTGTTGCAGCGAATTTTAGATTACGAGTCAGGTTAAGAAACAAAGTTAAGTATCCAAAGTTATTTTTATTTTAGAAAATTGACAAAATTAAATGAAGAAAGAAAAATTATTTCGTTCAAAGTGAAATGTCCAAAATCATTTAAATATACCTTTAAAGGTATTTAGCCCTATAAAATTAGAAAATAATCAAATCGCTCGAATAAACGCACTTTCGAATCAGAAATTAATTTTTCGAGCCCTCCATGTATCTGTATACACACATTTACAAATATTATCTTTGTTACAGCCGCACTGTAAAAACCGGTGTTTCATTTCAAAACGTTCTACTTCTCACTTTGAAAACGTTTAATATTGTTTCAAATTTCACCTATCTTTTTGACACGCGAAACGCTATTCAGTCTTTTTAAAACGGTTACAACTAAAACCCCATTTGCTGCCGTGCGAATACAATAAACGCGTCGAGGAATACTGAAAGTTGACCAACGAAAAATTGTCGCGTCTTTGTTGAGCGCGGAATCACGCGAGGCACCGTCAGCTCGCAAGCCGTTCGCTCGGTTTCGCACGGCCTGATAGATAAGGCCCCGAAAAGCGAGCGGGTTATCCGGCAAATGAAGGCAATTGCTGACGCCGGGAGTTAGTGGGTTCGAAACAAGCAGGAATGGGGAAGTCGACGGCACAAACGAATGGACGTACGTTAGAGCGCACGGATGGACGGGCGAACACAGAAGAACGAGTTGAAGGCGGTAGTGGTGCAATGATCTTGAGGTCATGCTCCGGTCACTGACATCCCGGCTTAGCAGCTCGCCGTCTCTCTCGGCGCTCTCTTCTCC
>JABFOV010004107.1:0-14646 GCA_022817685.1 Aradophagus sp. ZL-2020 | reverse complement strand
CGAATGATAAGTGATGTGTGTTGTGAAGCAGAAGACGGGATCGGAGATAAAGCATAGTATCATAGGCTCATATATGTGTATAAGAGAAAACTTTTACAATGATATTTATATTACTAAAATAATTTTATAAAGATAAAAATAAAAATAAAAAAAAAATATTTTATCGAATAAAAAAAAAAAAAAAAAAAAAAAAAAAAAAAAAAAAAAAAAAAAAAAAAAAAAAAAAAAAAAAAGGTTTTTAATACATTTAACATTAAATACATTTTTCATCAGTAATAACGATATGAACAAGTTGTATATAAAATATCACAAAAAATCAATTTTGATTTCAAGGACTTTCCAAAATGATGAAAATGAACAAGCCATTAACGGAGATGATACGAATTGGTATTGGCGAAGTAATTGGAACAGCTGTTTTAATGTTCTTGGGGTGTATGGGGTGCATTGGTAGCGCGTACAATCCACCCCCTCCTTGGCAAGGTTCATTGACTTTTGGCCTTGGAGTATTTATGGCAGTTCAGGTACAAAATTATATCAAAATTTGTACAATCAATACAAGAGTCATTCCCTTTTATGCAAGATATTACAATATTGTTACTGGTCATAAAGTAACATTCATTTTTCAGTCTGTAGGTCATTTAAGTGGTGCTCACATAAATCCATGCGTAACGTTGGGATCAATAATAATGGAATTGACCACTCTACCTTCAGCTTTAGTTTATATTGCTTGCCAATTTATTGGAGCAATATTAGGCTTTGGATGTATTCAAGTGAGTAGCTAAATTATTGTACTATATGAATTTCCAAAAACCATTTAATGCATAAATGAACATGCGAATCAGGAAACACAAGAAAATTGCGTGATTAAAATGTCGTGTTTAATATATATAAATTAAATATATTAACACCTCAGACGAAAGTCATGCTATCTCAAATTTTTTAACTGAAATTTGTTACATTACCTGAATATATTCAAATTTGGAAACTTCTAATTATAGATCTTAATGCCAAGACAACATATTCACTCAGGAAATCCCAATAGGACAGAAGATTTTTGTGTAACGCTCATCAGTGAAGACATTACAATAGTCCAAGGTCTTATTTTTGAAATAATCGCAACTTTCTTGTTAATGTTGATGATATGTTCGATGTGGGATAAGCGTAATTCAACAAACACAGATTCTGCATCTTTGAAACCAGGTCTGGCTGTATTCGTGCTGTGTTTAGCCGTGGCGCCCTTTACTGGCTGTAGCATGAATCCCGCCAGATCTCTAGCCCCTGCAATTTTTAATAATCGTTGGACGAATCATTGGGTCTTCTGGTTGGGGCCAGTGCTTGGAACCCTGATTGCTTCTATTTTTTACAAACTCGTCTATTGGCCTAAAACTGGCAATGACTCTAGTATTAATTGACGTCGCGCTAAAGGACAGCCATTGGACCAAGTGGTTGCTGTGTGACACGTGTACCTGATAAAATTAATTTGTTAGAGTTATTATAATGTTGTACATTCTATAAAGTTATTCAATATAAAGTTGAAAACAAATAAATGCTTAATTGTGAGCATTATTTGATTATGTAAAGATGATATGTTCATTATATAGCATAATTAAATCAAAGGATCACTGAAAACACTCATTAATCCATAAAATAAAAGTTCAAAAAAAGATTAGAAGTATTTATACTGATTTTTTCAGCACAATATTTAGATTTAGAACATTATGAAATAATTAAATATGTGCCATTATATTCAAAAGATTTTCTGTAAATAATTATAAGAGTAATCAAATTGTAATTTGTGTACTGACCAAGACTATATCTTTCTTATGTTACCATTAAATACACATTTTTATACAGTTACTTTTAAACTTGTTTTATATATTTATTGTAAGTTGTATGTAACCATACTCAATCATTTTACATCTCAAAAATAACATACATAAAAATAAAATTGAAATTGTATATGTATAATTGAAATGGTAAACTATATTAAGTATTATATTACAGTCAAATTTTCAGATAATCCATATCTGTATGTTTTTTTATTGTCAAATACATTTATGATTAAAAAATTCCTCAAACATCGGATTATCTAAAAATCTGACTGTAAGTCAAAAAATTGTTATAGATTCTAATGCATTCATTTACAATCTAATAAAAGTTTTACTTTTTGTTAAATAAATTTATACAAAATTACTGGTGTATCTATTCCTTATACAGAACATATATTCACATATATATTGTCACTATAATGACAATATATTTTTCGTTTTGCTGGGGTGGGTAAACAAAAAACCACCAGTGTACGCTTTGATTAGATATATACATACTTGTCAGAAGCACCCTTATAATTCTAAATGATTAATTTAGGTAGTTTTCTGATGGGAATCAACACTTTAATAAATACTACTACTCAATCATATATAACAAATTTAACAAACACAAATTCCTAATAAACAATGAAAAAAGCTAGAATATCTTTGAAATTAATACTTAATTAAAAATAATGAAAGATTCCAACGACGATGGCAATTCAGTCGTTTCTTGTGCCTCAACGACTTTATTTTCAATAATATTCCCATATTCATCAATTTCGCCAATGGAAATTAAAATGTTTGATACTATAGGAAGGGAGTCAGTTTCTTCGCTGTTCCTTGATTGATCAATTTCCACTTCACTATTGTCTTCCAAATTTTCTGATCTACAAAAGTCTGTTTTCAGAGTAGATTTTTGTTCTTCCTCTTCGTTGCATTCAGTAATCTATGTTGTTGAAAATATTATTATTATTATTATTATTATTATTATTATTATTAAAATTAGTTACAGTTTAAATAAATAATAATAATAATACGTGCCTCAATTTCAGGAAAAGTTGACGTTTGGACAATGTTAAATTTAAACTTCTTTTCAACGACTCCTTCTTCTGTATAATTTGTGTTTTGCGTGATGTTATCTTCATCGATAGATTCATAACGTACAGTTTGGAGTTTATAATAACCGTCTTCTTGCGGTGTGTACTGAAATCTTTTAAGTCCACTTAAAAGTTGCAGATTATGAACTCCGCGAAGGTGTTTTGTCAGGCGATAACTTTTTTTATACTTGATTGGACATAAGTGACAACAATACCAACGAGTTCCAGCTTTGTGTACTCGTTCAACGTGTCTGTGAAAGTGTCATAATTATCATAGAATCATTTTGATCAATCAAACAATCAATTGAATTTTCAAGAAATAAATTATTAGGAAATTAAAAAACCAATCATAGGAAAGTATATTAGAATCGCATTAATATACCTATCCAAAGCATATGCGCCTTTGCAAGTAAAAGAACACCCTTTATAACGGCACAGAAAATTTGGACCACTCATGTGAACAGTCATGTGACTGTCCAAATCTTGCTGTGATTTCGCTCCATGGGAACACAACTGACACTTATATGGCCTTGTTGAGACATGCCTGTAACGCACATGCTTGGCTAAGCTTGCAGGCGATTCACAACTCATATCACACATGGAGCACTTGTAGTTAAATATGTGAAATCTCATGTGATCACGTAAAATATTTTCAGTTGAGTAATACTTGTTGCAGTGAGAGCATTTGAAACCTTGAACTGTAGAAAATTTTATTTAGAATTGTGTAAACATAAAAAATAGAACTCACACATGCGCACAAACAGTTTGTAAAGTATAAATAAGCATATACAAGTATTACAAATTTTTTTTTATAAATTACCTTCTAATGGAATTTGTCTCCTGCAATGATCATGAAACTTTGTATTGGATGCAAACGTTGCTCCACAATGTGGACAAGCAACGATTTTCTCCTTTGTGTGACATCGCACATGCTCTCGCAGTTTGTGAATGCTCGAGTAGCAACCTTTACATCCAGTCCACTGACACTTTACTCCCCTTTCAACATTTTTGCCTATTGGGTTTTCGTCAATGTGCAAAGCCACGTGGTTTAAATACCGATAATAATTTTGGAAGACTGTGATACATTCATTCCACTGACAAACATGTGACGGTGGCACATCGATAATATTTTTCCATTCCGGGTCTCGTTGACAGGTCTGAAAATATTGAAGTGTCAAATATTTGTTATTAAGAATAATAGCAAATCATTAATAATTTTACATTTTATTTTCAATTAATGACAGTTTGATCTTAAGTAAATATTCATGTAAATGAATGATTTATCAGATATTGTTAATTAATTTGGCACTATAAGTTCAACTCACAGGCAATTTAATGCGTTCCCTGATGTTCGAGCCAATACACTTGAGTTTGGTGTGAAAGGAATGGAAGTTGACATGCCTTGTAATTTCGTTAGGATCTGTGCATTCAAAAGCGCAGTCTTGCCATTGGCAAACGTAACTCTCGATACTGTTATCATTAGCTTTGATCTTTATGTCGCGGATATGTTCGCTAACATGAAGAACAAAAGTGGACATCACCGTGCAACCGCTAAAATCGCAGGCCTCCCAGCCACAAGTGAGGTTAAGTGGCTCAGCTTTTAGCTGGGTGCCCTGTCGTCTTCGCTTCTTACCACACTCCGATACTGAATCGAATTCTGAATCGGTGAAACAATAATCCTCATATTCGTTGCTATCCTTGATCACACTTTCGGGCTTGTTTTGGAACAAGTCTACAGTCACCCATTTGCTACACTTGGCTTGAATTTCCTCTAAAGATGATGGAGTTATGTCCATTGTTCACGATATTTTGATTGTCTCTAATTCGTCTATCTTATTTAGATTAATAATTTCAAAATATCCATTTCAAAATGTTAAAGATTCATCTTAATAATGATCTACAAGTAGCCAAATCTGTAGAAGATTTCGCGGGATTTCATGTTCCTGTTATTATTATTTTTTGTTTGGGATACTAGAGGGAGCAGCTTCAATTCTCCCGCTAAAACAGTGGATTTTTAAACAAATTGGTTCTGTAATCTGTAATTTTAATAATTAAAATCGATTATTAATACTTGATAATTGAAATGGATAAAACAAAAGAAAGAAAAAAAAACAACTGTCTTGAAATAAATATGGATTATGTATTTAATAAATGAGTTTGATTTTGGATATGTTACTTTTATTAGAATCAATAAAACGTTTAAAATGTTGAGTAGTGATATGAAATTACATATATTACACAACAGCTTCCAACACAGAATATATTATATAATAGAAAGTAGTTGAACAACTTGAATTTTTTATTTACTAATTCCCATTTACTTGGCATCTTGCTTTAAAAATGTATCTAAAAACAGTACTGTTAAGTAAAATAAAAGTGTGTTACAAATTAGTAAATAAAAAACTGTTTCTGGCAGAATTAACGACTGATGTCATGGTGTAATGATCTTATTATCACAATTTTCGTTCGCGTACCTCTATTTAATTAAAGTGTACAAAATAAATATATGCTTTCATAAGGTTGAGTATGTCTATAGTGTATAAAAGTTATTTTACGTATATAACAATGTTGGTAGTATCAGTCGCTGTTAAATAATAAGTTTGTTTAATCGTCCATTAATTTCTATTAGAAATTATATATTTAAAATGTAGTTTTTCAAATCTTTATAAACAAAATATTAAATTATTAAGCAATGAATTGTACATTTTCCATCTTCAATTTTTCCATAAAAACAATATTTCAGTTTTTGTAATAAAAATGTATAAAAGAGAATAACATTTCTTTCAATAAACATGTAAAAACAAATCTTTTCGTTTTATAATTTTTTTTTTAATTTATAAAAATATGTCACTGTAAAATAAAAAAAAAAAAAAAAAAAATACTTTAGAATCTGGTAAATATTAACTTTGTTTGGTCAGTAGAACCCTTTGGTGCTTTGTCAAATTTGAATTGCACAAATTTTATCATGGAACACAAGTTACTCTTTTACTTTTCTAGTACATTAAGTAACGAAAACTTAATGCCCCAAAGTAGGAGAACATTCACGCTACACTCATAGTACAATAATTCTCCTGTGAAAAGAATAATAAATATGTTAATTTCTGCAATGTATTTATAGAAATAAATGTAAGTATAGATTATATAATAAACAAAAGTATTATACAAAAAACATCTCAATAAATTCATTCATTCAACAGACATTTAACACATCTAATATGAATTAACAATTATATTTAGTATATAAGTTAAACGGCTTACATCAAGGGTTCTGTATCTTGTTGTTATTGAAAAATAATAAGCAAACAAGGCATAGGACCCTCAACTTACCAGATATTTGCGCAAAAAAGAGATTCAGTTGTTTGACTTTCATTTGTTTCCGTTATCATTAATTGTCAACGCATTAGAATTGTACAGAACGTTCAAAGTCAGCTTTGTCAATAAACAAATTTCTTATTGCAAAGTAACTTATGTTCGTTTGATACAATACCTAAACTATGAATAACAACAATATCAATCGATTTGAATGTTAATTGATATGTTTTTAAATTCATAAAATAACGAATTGCTATGGCTGAATTTGTTGAAGCACCGTATTAATGATTACGGCGTGTTTTAGTATTAAGAAAATATTAATATTGAAAATGTGAATATGTAGTGAATTCTTTTTCGAATTCAAGTCTTAATAAGTTAATAATTAAAGTAACAGCAGCAACACCGCCCGATAGGATTTACACTTTAGTTTCATCTTTTTGACTGATTGATTCGCTTTGTCGTCGCTTGCGAATCGTATCACTGCTGTTGATGAAGCTTTGTGCTTGGAGCCGAGCGCGGGCACGTTCAGCTTCGCGTTTAATAATCAACTCTTCTGTAAGAAAGGCTTCGCGCTTAATTTGTTCTCGAAGTTTGCGAGGTGTTCCGGATAAGCACCACTGGACACTCATTGTTACCAAACCTACCACGTTCTGCATAGAATTTAAATGAAATTAATTAAATGAATAGAAAAATAAACATTATTTTACTTTCATTTTATTATCATTTAACACGAGTTAAATTATACTTACCTGAAAAACGACAATAAAAGCTAAACGAGCGGCAAGGATGTGCCAATAAATAGTAGGTCGTTTATAAGGTAATGTGGGATGATTTGGCGGATTTCGATACTCCACATAGCGACATGAGGTAACATTTTCGAAGGAACTATATCGAGGAGCGGTCCCAATGGCAAAGTCAGACGTGTCAAAGTAAGCAAGACTATGGTTCAAGAAGCCCACATCTGTGTGTTCCGGACTGACAACTATTGAGTATACTAAACGAGGTATCAAGTTTGAAGAAAATGCTATAATAAATGCCTGAAATTATTGATAATATAATTAGATTTAGTAAAATATTATTGAACATTAATTCGATATGTATAAAAATTTACATTCGTCATGACTGATATGCGAGCAAGCGCGTCCAGAATTCGAGCCCATATGCCAATATCGCGCGTACGACGAGGAACTGGCCTGCGATAGTGACGTAAAAATTTCGTCGCATCTAATCGCATCTCTAGGACATTGTTAACCAAGGCAAAAAGAGGCGCCAAAGGAAACGCAACAACGAATAATGTTATGAATCCGAACTGTATGACCATTTCAAGATATTCGTCATATAAACCTCTTGGACCTACAAAATTGTTTTTCGATTGATATCAAACATTTTTCAGATTTCTAAATTCAATTTCATTATTAACAGCAAAATCATAAATACTGCGAATGTCAGTTTCAACTTACTCCAATCCAAAAGTTTTAAATCTCGAATCCATTGACTTCTGGGCGCAATTGGGTCCCGCTGTTTGAGTCCTGTATGAATACGAAACAGAGCCCACCATTTCATTAATATTGGAAACACCATTTCAACAGCGGTGTACAATGCTTGCTTTCCTACCATTATGATTGTTAATTGAATACAAAGTTCTAACAAACATCCACCTGGAGAACATTCTTCTTGTCTAAAAATAATGATATTTATTTTACACAAATTACACCACTTAGATATACAATTATTATAATTATTTTAAATAATTGATAGTATGATGATGAATAATTGAAAAAAAATAAATAAATAAATAAATAAAAATATGTAAAATACAAGCACAAACCTGTAGCCCAATATACGGTTGTACTTTTTAGGATAACCGACAAACTTGCCCTTCAAAAAGGCTATGTAAAATATTGAAGCATAATAATTTATAAACTGGAACAGGTAGATTTTTAAAGTTAGACTATCATCGAATTCGGCTTGCGTTCTCAGTAACTCCATTTCAGTTAAATAAACTGCAAGCCAATCATAGATATAATTGAGAACCAAAATGCAAACCTGTAAATGACATTTTTGCTTTTTTTATGAAACAGTGTATTTTTACATTGAAAAATGTAACATTTTAAAATATAAATTATAATAATTATTTATAATTCATAATTGGTAATGATTAATTGATTATAATGTTTTATGACATTAATATTTTTTACCAGATTCAAGGCAGCTGCGATGGCAGGCAAAGTAAACGTATCATAGGACGCGGAGTCCATTTCTCTGCCAAATAAAGAATTCGTCGTGATCCTTGACATTCTGTACAACACAACCGCAAAAACGGACGCTATAGCTACTGCGACAAGTAAAAGTACAATTGAAAAGCTGAAAAGAGTTGCCGGTACGCGCACTTTCCAAAAACTCACATGCGGCTCTTTCTCTCGAGTTATGGCATTTACCTGACAGAAAAATTTTGTTTAAATATCTTGAAAAATCCTAACTTATTAACAATTGGGATTTTGAAATGTTTAAAGTTTGACTCAACTGTAAAAGGTTGATCTGAATATTTATTTAGTTAGTAGTTGACTTACTTTTTCTTTAACTTTAATTATTTTGGCTTTGGACAGAGCAGCAAGGTACTGAGGTCGCGGGTGTTCGGCAGTTCGATCCCACCCAGCAAGGCCCCAGTGATATGTCAATTCAGCAGTTCTTCGTTTCCACAATTCCAAGTAAAGGACAGACCAAAATGCCATAAAAACTGCAAACGCTGTCATCGCAGGGTTATCAAAAATATGAGTAACTCGTGATAGAAGACACGTTTCACTCAATTTCCAATAATCACAAGTAGTATCACATTGTGGGCACATTATCACATTTTCAGCCCAAGGACTACACTCATCTTGCTCATATGTACTGACATAAATTACTCCTAAAATAAATGATTTGTTTTAATTTTGAAAGAAAATGTGTTTTAATTTTTATAACATTTTTCAAATATTTCAAAATATTGCAAATATTTCATATTTATTTACATTAGTATTTCAAAATCTGGTAGTCAGAAGATTTTATGAGTAAGCGACCCCTTCTTGAAAACAGTAAAAGACATTCACTACTCAAAATTGCTTACCATACAAAAAACAAAGAAGACCTGCTATACTAGCGGGAATAAGCATGTACGTGTAAAAACCTAGCCAAGCAAAATAAATGGCAAAATTTACACCGAAATATTCCTGAATTGTGTCTAGAGGTTGCAGCTTGATCCACTTTCTTATCGAGCCCCATTCATCCAGAAGCAATGCTCGCGTGCTTCCAGGTTGTTTGTAAGTCCCCTAAGTATATTAATTTTTTATTTATAAATGTAAGCTAAAGGCATTTCTAAAGGCAAAAGAGCTACGGAGAAATAAAAAAAAAAAAAAGAAATACAAAACTACGAAAAAGTGATGTAGGATTTTAATTTTATAAGAATAAATCAATTATTTCGAAGCTACAGAAAGGAACTTACGTCATGTAAAGGATAAGCTGCCGAATAAACTCCTTCAGCTAAAAGTCGCTGGATACCTTCGGACTGTCGCTCCAAAATAAAATCTACTATCATGACTCTTATGTTTGTTGGGAAAAAGTTTTCGTCTTCTGTGTCAAATCTAAAAAGTGGTAAATTGATTAACTGACAAATTGAAACAACAAAACATTAATGTAATTTGAGACACTTTTGGTACTAAAAATGCTTTAAAAGCACATGAAATATTTATTTTTCTAATATAATTGATAAATTAAATGTAATAACATTTATTTTAAACAACTGTAATTGTCTCTTACAAATAATCTTTATCCCTAGCAAATTCTGTGGCCAAGCGATATTTTCTTGGAGGGAATTTTTGTGGATCAAGTTGTGCGAAACGGAATAGCTTGATGAACCATGATTTGGCATCGTCAAATAGATCATTGTTACTTTCAATAATTTCTTCATCTGGCGACTCGTTAATTGGCATCCTAAGCTTCATAATTTCACAGTAGCGGCATAACACTTCCTGAAAATGTGTAACAACATTGATAAAATATAGAAAGAGATATGCATAAATCAAGAGATTGATTTTGATCATTGTATTACCTTTGGTGCGTACACTTTAATGAAACACAAATTTCGATTTTGTTCATATTCCAACACTAGACCCTGGTCCAACAGGCTGTCTTCGAAAAGTTCCCTCCTTTGAGCATGGTTTTGGTTGTTGTTATCCACATAAGCTAATACAAAATCTACAACTTCACTTTTTTGTACATTTTCGTTTGAAGAGGTGATCTGAAACAATGAATAAACAAGTAAATATTATATTCTAAATACTGATGTATGTTTTTACAAATGTTAACTGAATAATGGTTTTCAAAAATAATGTATGCTCGACATACATGATTTGTATTATTTCACTTCAATAATTTACAACAATTAAATTATAGTTCAGATTAACCAATTAATTATACTTCTCTCTTTTCAGATACATTTTCAAACGTCATATTTTGTGATAAAACACAAAAAATATATACAATAATTTATTGACTTAAGAATGATAAATATGGAAAATAAACTACTCACTTGGACCGGAACATCCCTCCTTTCCAGTTGTATCATTTTCAAAACAACATCCTCATTGCTCTCCTTTTCAGACATAGGCGCGTACTGGCCATTTACGAGTCCATCCATTTCACAAGAGTGATCCCTGACAAAACAGTATATAAAAATCGAAATTACAATGCCAACAGCCACTTTCTCTTCCAATAATCCTACACTGACGAGACTTCGATTATAAATCTTAAAAGCGTTTTTTCACTTTTTTTTAAATCAAATTCATTTCTCAACGTTTAATTAAAGCTAAATTGAAAAAAAATAATATTAAGATAAAATACAACTCATATATGAGTTGAAAAAATTAATACAAGTTAAAACAATACATTTCAATCATCTGTATCTATTACAGGCTGGAAACTTTTAATGACAGTTTGGAAAAATGACATTAGCGGTAAAAAAAGAATGTGAATCACACAGCATCTGCGTCAATTGATACGGTTGCAATAACGGCTGGACCGAAAAAGTCATTTGACGCGAAACGTTTGTAGTCACCGATCGCATTTGACACCCACTACTCACTTTTTGGTGTCTCCTCATTAAAATCCCAATCAAGCGTTATCGCCAATGAAGCAAAGTTTATCTAAAAATTCCATCGCCCGAGGCTCAGCTAATCGACTAAATGTCACAAATATTTGACAGAATCGACGCCGTTACATAAAACACGGCGTCGCTTTAATTCTATTAATATGCGGCCTCATCTCACACCGTCATTATCTGTTCAACACAAAGTACGAAAAAAAAAAGAGAAAAAAAATGTGGGAAAAGCAAACCGCAAACGGCTCTATTTTTAGCCGTCATACGCCATAATGTAGTTTCGTTGTTTTGATCAAACGCAACAGTTGGCTGAATTTGACGGATACGCTCTGTCTTTATCTCGCAAACTAATAGGAAAGGGATGAGCTCGATTGCGGAATAGGAAATTGTTATTAAATATTTATATCTCGCTTTAATCTGGCGCTAGAGTCGATGTTGGATGAAGAGAGATTGCGTGATGGTTAAATTAGATTATTTCAGAAGCAATCCCTCGTGCTTTACACTGTCATAATAATCCATAAATGAAAACAAAGAATTTGCAACAAAGCTTCGTTATTAATTCAATATTAGTATATGTGTAGATATTTTTACATTATAATGGATTTTTAATTATTGAACAATGTATTATAAATATAATATTTTAATTTTTTGGTATAAGGTTTCCTGATTTTAATTGGAAACTTATTCTGTATTATGCGATTTGCAAATTCCTTCATAATTTCAATTTAATTTATGAATTCTTATGGTGGCTTAATAATCGAAATTGAGATAAGTTTCTAATTTGTTTTGTCGATTTTAATTCTCAACAATTTTTTCATTACTATTGATTTGGATAAGAAAATTTGTCTTTTTAAGTAAGTTAACGAAAAATATCTTTTATTTTTGCAATTGCAAAGAAAAAACCTTACCTTGCAATTTGGCAATCAATTGAAAAATTTCATTTTCAACTTGCGTAATGCAAATAATATTATTAACAGAAAAAAAAATTAAATATCACAATCTACAGTTACAATAATCATCTATGTTTGCATTATTTTCTCAAAAATATAATTCTTTTTTGTTCAAAAATTACCTTTATTTCAAGACCTTTGATACAGATCAAAGAAAACTCGCTGACAAAAATATAAAATTATACTAAATCAGAGTTGTAATAAACATTTTTTTATTTGCTTCTTAATTCTAGACAATTTCATTTAATTTTAGTATAGTTTCCGATCATTGATCAACGAAACTCATACCTCGCAACGTATCATATATATTTGTTTATACTTTTAGATTTCCATAATATGTATATTTAAAATTATACAAACCATGTTGTAAGTCACAAATGTATATGCCTTACTTATGTAAAGAAAACGAATCAGATAAAAGATATTTTTAATAACAAGTTTAGAGTCCAGTGTCTTACCTTCTTGTTTCTTTTCTGTGGTTATCATTTTAAGTAATTCTCAATTTTGTGTTGCAACTAATACTAACATATAAACCATATAAATAGTTGTAAAGAAATAACGGTCTGTTTATTAAACCACCTCATAGTTTTCTGTAGAAAATACAGTTTCAAGGGAAAACTTAACTGGACTTTCATCATCGACTTGCAGTACTCCAGCGACCTAGAAATCAAAAATAAATTAATAATAATTTATTGTTTTGTATATATCAAGTCAAATGAATATTATGCTATTAGTTTTGTATAATAAGTTATATAAAATACAATTGCAAAGATTCAAATATTTGTTAACAAAACTTACTCCAATTTTGGCATAAGGCGTTTTAGACGTAAATGTGACACGAAGTGGAAAGAAGTCCTTAGGTTTGGAATGTGGCGCTAAGAAATCCATGGAGCCAGTTTTCATTGAACTATCAACCAATGGTATGGTCCAAATTAAAACATTTTTACGAGGTTCGTGGGAGTATTCACCGTCGCAGTCACCAACAACGGGAGTACATCCAGATGGGAGAGGAATGCTTATCTGAACATCGTTTAATTCGAGCCAATGATGTTCCAATTCGTATTCAATATTCAGATCGCACCCTCCTTCTCCATTTTCAGAAGGCCAACAGTTTACTTAAAGAAAACACAATTTGTTTACCACTTTTTAAAATTTAAGCGACAAAACCAATTAATAATTATGTGCATTTATGTTTGAAGAAAAAGTAAAGAAGAAATAAATTTAGAAACTCACTTGTAAGTGGTAAAGAAGATTCATTCGGTTTTGGTAGACGCCATTTGAGAACACCAACATCTGTATTCAGTGGGAAAGGTTTTGAAGGAATTTTCAAACCAATCTGACCATGTGCTCTGAAGAATTCTTTGTCTACATTTGGATGGGTTTGCAGTTGAAGCCCTCGGGTATCTTTATTTTCCATCTGAACCCGAATTCGTCCCCATTTCTCATCAGAAATTCTTAATGTTACTAGGCCTTGCAATTCAAAGTGTTGCAAAACTCCATCTCGACTTATACGAACATGAATCTTCTCGTCTTGTTTCAAGTGGACACTATAACAATGTAGAAATTCTTGACATAAATAATTATATCAACTTATCTAATAATAAATCGAATAATAATAATAATAATAATAATAATAATAATAATAATAATAATAATATATTGATTATATTGTGATTTTTGCTATGTATCAACAATATAATGATTGGCAATGCATTGATAATATATCGGCAGTATACAAATAATATACTGTTGATATATATCAATGCTATATTTTTCGTTTTGGTACTATATGTTGAAAATTCAGTATAATTCTTTTATTTATTTATTTCTTTTTGTAATAAAATTGGCTAATATAAACATTTTGTACTTAATTGTGATTGTGTTACTGATACTTACGGTTCTACATTGCCCACGGGATTCTGTGAACTGATTGGCAGTGATTTAGTGCTTGAGTTAATTGCCAATGGTGTGACAACAGTTTCACCTTCTTCCTTTAGTTGGTCCACAAATGAATCTACATCACGAGACTTGGCACTCAATTTCATTGCTCCTGTTCCCGCAGAAGTAGGTTTCCTAGAAAGCATTACATTGTGAGAATTTAAAAAAAAAAAAAAAAAAAAAAAAAAAAAAAAAAAAAAAAAAAAAAAAAAAAAATTCCTTAAGACAAAAAAATAAAAAGATAGAAAAATTAAAAAAATAAAAAACAAAAAAAAAAAAAAAAACACAAAACACAACAAGAAGAAGGGGATGAGTGGATAGGAAGCGCACGGCATAGAACTCACAACAATTCATACTACGTCAGTGTACGACATAGCAGTGTCGTGTACTCGACTCTTAGTTTT
>JABFOV010004106.1:0-14650 GCA_022817685.1 Aradophagus sp. ZL-2020 | reverse complement strand
ATGTTTAAACATTGTTCGAACTATATATAATTCGTACTATATCAGTACTATAGTACTTATACGGAGTGCTACACTTTATATCAGTGAGTAATTTTAATAATTAAACTATGTTCTAATTCCTAAATATTGATTTGATGTCGTTAAAAATATTGCTCATAATAAAGAATGTTGTTTGTAAAACAATGCTGAAATGTAAACGCAAATATTAATCAAAAATGATTTGAATCTCATCGTAAAGCTATAGTTCTGGAATAATAGTCCTACTTAATCACCGTGAAAGTGTAATGAAATTATGGAAATGAAAAATTGAACGAGTAGATAAAATTCAATTCCTTGAATATTGAAAGCATAAGAATTTAATTTACTGGAAGACGAATAAGATTTTAATACTTTATTAAAATTCTGTTTAAATATGCCATTGTTATATAAATTTTCCGAACATTAGACAGAAATAAAATGACGTATGAATTTTCTTAATAATTTGGAATCGAACAACATTTGTGAATATATGGTTAAATTGACAATTATTGTGTTCTATGAAACCAAATTATTACACGGATACATGCGAGAAAACATTAAACTTAATTGATTTAACTGTCTCTTTTAAATTATGGATAATTGAAATATTTAGTTGATCCTTCTGAGGAACTCTGAGTACAAACAGTTGTCTGTTAAATATTTAAAACAACATTCACTCAAAAGTTTCTCTCACTCTATGTATTTTCTTGTTAACTTTTCATTTATAAAATTGTACAGCAATATTGGTCAACGACTTTATTACGAGATTCGAGCAAGTACACTTATTATCGTGTGATCCACTTTTTAACTTAATGAAAGACATCATTGTAATTGAAAGAAAGTTCTTAATATAATTCTTTCATTACCACACTTTTTAAATATATTTTCCTTTTATGGCGATACTTGTGAAAAATTCGTTTTTACGTTTTGTGTTTCTTTCTCATACTTTTGTTACTTTTTTCATTGCTTTTTATCGAACTAACAAACATTATAAACGATTTGCAATTCAATCACCTTGACGCAAATATGACATTTTTTTAAAACAACAATTCTTCTTGAAACTGGATATTTTTGAAAAATGAAACAATTTTCATTTGCATTCAATTATGTACGCAAGTTATCAATTTTTATCGCAGTCAATATAAAAAGATTTTCATACATCAGTTAATATAATTCGGAATTAAACTGCATCGTGCATATGCATGAACAAAAATTCACTATATAATACTTTCAAAAAAAACAATAACTACAGCAAAATAAATATCTCTAGTTTTTATGTATTCCTTTACACAAAACAGCGAAACACAGAACAATGCTTCACGCGTGGACAAAAAAAATGACACTGTCGAATGCAGGTGGAGTTTTGTCTACGTTTCTCACTTTTAAGCCTGAAATGTCAACACGTTTGAACATGAATGGTAAATTTCGTTGGTTTGGTGGTCATTTTGTCGAATAGTTCTCCTGTCTTCAGTATTACACCGTTTGCGAATTTTACGGGTGCCGAAACTTCGGCCGGCACGCAGAACCAACTAGTTATTGGCTTTTACCTCCCCCCTCTTGTCCACTCCTCTCTTGCCATGACTCTGCTCCGTTATAAAGGACCGTAGCAATCGTGCAGCGTTAATATCGCAAGTAAATCGAAAGATTGGTAATTTCGTTGCTCGGCGAGGAATCGCCATTCGGCAGCCGAAGTCCGAATCTGCGTTGCAAATTTGAGCGTGAATCAAGGAAACATGCAAATCGCGTCAGCAACTCTGTCAGACAGCCGTTCTTCGCTGTTAGTATTTCCGCGCGCTACTTTTCCTTCCTCTTCAGCGATACAGACTTTTATACGACTGCCCCTAATCCCGCGCTGCTGACCCATTCGATACAATTCGATCTACATACGTAACGCGTTAGAAATAGCA
This sequence comes from Aradophagus sp. ZL-2020, assembly GCA_022817685.1. Taxonomy (NCBI): domain Eukaryota; kingdom Metazoa; phylum Arthropoda; class Insecta; order Hymenoptera; family Scelionidae; genus Aradophagus; species Aradophagus sp. ZL-2020. Next base: position 12,725 of record JABFOV010004106.1, on the reverse strand, counting down.
ACACAAATTTCGTAGCTTCCCTTTCACCATTGTACATAATTGCGCACATTATTGCGGATCGAAAGTAAATTACGTCGATGGATAGAGGAAAGAGCTGTTCAAAAATTACCATATAAAAATAGTTACCACAAAAAAAGTCCCACCATACTGTCTGAAAATTTGTATGTAACAATGTTGCGAAGTTAAAATTATTTGCACATATAAAAGAGAACATCTAGGGTAGTAAAAGAGCATCAATGTAAAAGTAAACAAGATTTTACGTTTATAAGTGGATCAAATGATCAAGTAAATTTTAGTAATCTTGATAGGACATGACGTGCTTTTTGAATACATTTTACCTGAAGATAGTGGAACGTTGATTAAATATTTTGTCAAGTCAATACTTGTTGTCCGCATCTAAAGTTATAAATACTTAACTCTCTTAAGTTACTTACACGAAAATACGGAAACTGTTAATATGACAAAATGGTTTAAATGATTTACATAGGCACATTACAGGTTTGAACAATACATTTTATGTTAAAGTCAAATTTAAATAAATTAAGCATTTATTTTTTCTGGTGAATCATTTTTAAAGTGTTTTTATATACCAATGATTAATGTGTTTACCATTTAGATAATTCCATCGCATATTTCAATGAATGGGAGTATTGCACATGGATTCTTTCTTAATTTTAAACTAGAGAGTGTTGAATTAGAATTAGAAAACTTCGCATTGAAATTTTTGAAGCTTTAACAGCAAATATTAGTATGACAATTTAACACATCGTAAAATGCTAAACCAACATTTGTACAATGAAATTATTATCAAAATAATGTTTACAGTCTGTTGTAAGACACACGAGTTTGAAATAATGCAAATCTCAAAAACCTAACTGTTTAAAGATGAGGGGGTTGGATATTTCTTCCGGTAGTGATTGCGGCTTTGACGTATCGACCTGAATTCAAAATTGCCGCAATTAAGAGATTACATAGCCTTTGAATTAATCATAAAATGTCTGATTCGCTTAACCGTCATAAAAATCGTCCGCAGCTGGTCGGCGAAATTATGAAGGCAGTTGGAAAAGTGTTTCGGTGATAGCGCTTTGTTTACTTCTGTTATCGGCGCGCCCAAATTTTATTGCCCAGCCGTAATGAAAAGTCGACCCGGATTCGGCGACGCGCTCCAATCCTGCGGACGCGAGATTGATCACCGGTGATTGAATTTTATCGATGACTCGAATAAAGATACAGTTGTGTCGGTGAAGAGATCTTCCGATGTCTATTTTATATCCCTAATAACGATGAAGCGGCATTACAAAGTTAAATAGCGCTGTAATTTCGAAGCGAGCTTTTTGCGATGGCGCTTTTTAATTAAGAGCGACGGCGCTTTCGTGACGGTCTGTGAATATTTTTGCCGCAACTCTTGCAGATATTATTGTAACGAGCCGTTGTTCGCTCCCCCGGCCCAGCTACACTGTTTTTCATTTATTATCGTCGAATATAATTGAAAGGCGTTATTTTATTTCGCTTCGGAATCGCGCCACTTTCAACGATCGTCCAATGGTGGACGCGCGAAATTTATCAAAGATTCCAAGCGTAACGGCATCCATTACGCGTGACGATCAATCGGGTTAATTGCATTCAATAAAAATCGCCGCTTAAGCAAAGAAATCCTCTCGTGCTTGTTCGTCATATAAACTCAGCGCTCGATTATACGTGTCGAAAAATCGCGGATAACTGCAAACGAGATTAAACGCTGTCCGTACGAGCGCCACTGCAAAGTCAGGATATTTTTAAAAAGTCCGGGTGTTTTTTGAATGGTATGAAAATTTTGAGCGTCCGACAAATTAAAGGCGGCATTTTGTTTGTGCCGATCGGGTCTTCTGCAGGCTCGACCAGGAAAGAGGAACCGTGTCGGAGCAATAATGGCTGACTGAAACCGATTACTTCCACTTGATCGGCGCGCATGGCCGCGAATTCGTAGCTCGGACCCGACGATTCTATCGAATCTGAAATAACCTAACACACCGACTTAGCCGACTTCGATCGTAAGTTCCGCGACGTCGAACGCCACATTCGCCGGGCCAGCAACGAAGACCAATATTGATTCAAGCGAACTAAAGTATTATCAAATCAGAGGAACTTGTCGTTCGGATCTTGTTGATGATTGCATTAATGCAAGCCAGTGACCGACGATGCATTATATTTGATCAATCAAGACGATTCGATTCGAAAAGTTGCGAATTATCGGACGCGCCGTGTCCTCGCAGTCGGCCGGCGATGAAGAATTAAGATCCCTTTTAACGGCTCGATAAAAGGGCAATTCTCTTAAACCTAATGGAGCTTATAAAACTTACGAAAATGAATTATCGTAAAACCATCAGATTTAAGCGCGGCTCAGTCAAGATTGCGCGCGAAACGAGGTACTCGTTTTACACGCGTAATGACCAGGCCGAAATAAAAGTCCCGGGCCTCTGGAAGGGAGGAGCGTTCTGTGGGAAGATGCTAGAGAAAATAGGTTAATAAGATTATTCGAGGGAAAGGTGATGATCAATAAGGCGCGCGCGCGAGCCTCGTGAGATCACGCGTTGCAAATCGGAAAATTTTGTAGGCTTTCAGCCGGCTGCGAGGCGCTTCAATGGTCGCGATTTTTCTTGCTGAGCGAATCGAAACAAATCCCAATCAGTGTGAACGAGTGTTGCAGAGAGCCGGCATAACGAATTGGTCTATCGGCGCGGCGAAGATTGGGTGAAGGAATGTTAGCACACTGACGCCTCGCACCGCAAATGTGGATGGAGCGTCTCTTTCTTTTGGCCAAGGTGAGCTACAGCACGAGGCCTGGCGCGCCAACTAAAATTCAATCAACCGGCGAAACTTCTGTAACCTCGTCAGGAAACCGAAGCATTCAGGGAACTCGAATCATTCACACGCACCTTTGCACACATGTGCATACAAACACACACACACACATACACACACACGCGCGCGCGCACACACACACACACAAACACAATACATTTGCACTGTATTTCCCACTTTCTTTCGCACTGTCCCCATTTTTCCATCATTTTTGCCAATCGTACAAGTATCGCAACACCAGTTAAAGATAAGGGTACCATTATAGATGCGACAACAATATATATGATAAATGACAAAACTTGCAATCATTTTCTAGCTCGCTTTAAACGATATCACTTGATTTATTCAATATATGTGTACGTTGTACTTGACTCGTTTCGACTTAATGTTCAAATTATGAAGAATTAATTAACTGCAAAATATTGTAGTATATTCTCAGAAAACTAGAAAGTTCTTGGAAAACAAATATTCAAAACGTTTCAAGAAGAAATAAATTGTTTAAACATTGTTTTAATGTAAATAATTGTTTTAATATTGTATTATTACGTTATATTTATAGTACTGTAAATATAACATAATAATCACATAATTACTTCTAAATGCAATGAGTTGACCGATATGCGTTTTTCCTTTGGAAAACTAACATTTTAATAGTTATATTTATTGTTACTTTGTTTCGATTTAGAATTTTTTTAATTTAATTTTTTTATATGGTCGAAATATTGACTTTAATTACTGAAAAATATAAATGTCGCTTCGATGTTTTTGCTCACGAGATTTGATCGTAATAAAGTAAATATTCAGAATCATTTCATTATTGTTTATCAAAAATAATTCATGCATGCATTCCATTAACATTATTAATTAGTACTTACGTCATGTCATTTAATATTATGTCAATTAAAATAAAAATAAATAAATGCATTGTTTGTTCGTTTTACAATTACAATTTTGTTAATGTTAATAATCACTTTTTAAATTCAATTATCATTTATACAAGGGGAAAAATCAGTTTAAACTAGCATTGAAATTGACTCTAACTTCAAAATGTCAATTCAAGATTTTCCTCATTTTGCAACAGCATCAGGAAATCTCGGCTCGACATCAATGACTGTTGGGTTAATAACTTAATAACTTAATAGAGGTGCATTTTTTGCGCAGCACAGAGTTTTAATGTGTAACACATCATTTGTGCAATTATCAATCGTATAAGTGTTTTTTAACGAAGCAGCAATCGTCACTCTTAGATAAAAATTTCTTTATTAAAAAATGTTCCGACTAACCTTTTCTTATCTCTACGCCAGCATTTTTTTTTTTTTTTCCTGAAGAAAATTATTCTTGTCTCAAATGATATTCGCTTTAATTGTGCAAAGTTATTATTTATTATTTAATTGTGCAAAGTTATTACGTTGCACAATCAACACATCACGAAATAGATTTTTTGTTTATTAGATTTAATTCTCAATGAAATTTCGCAAAATTGCCAAATTGATTAAATACTTTTCGCAAAAAAAGTCTCCAAAAGGCGTTGCACAAAAATGTCGCACAAACAAAACCGTATTTTACATATTTTTGTTCAACAGTGTAAAGACTAGCGAATGTTAAGAGGTTTCTACATAATAAAATTCATTAAAAGGTAAATGTATTATCCGAGTTCTCAGTTCCAAGTGTTACTGAATTAAGCACAATTTAATTGAGCTATGCTTTTCCGGATAAAAATAACGGTTTCTGATTTGTTTTTCAGACGAAATAATTTTGAAGCGTTCATTCTGCAGAGCAAGGCTGTAAAGTGATGCACAAAAAGATCGCGTACACTTGCTTACGAAAAGTAACCGAAACCAACTACTTGTTCCAGCATCGCTGGCTTGTTTGTAATGAAAGCCTTTATCCGCGTATATATTGTAATTAACTTTTCTTGAGTTTCTTAATGATCTTGCCACGCATTTACAGCAGTTATGCTCTGCAAAAATTGACTTTCGGCGTTTGAACGGGTTATTTTTAAAAGAAAAGTGTAGCCTTTATTTCTTAATTGAAGTCAACTTCATGGAAAAAGCTTCATTTAATGTTATACGACCTGGCATAAAAACATCATGCTCTGTCTTGCAACAATATTAACTTACTAATCACTACAGTAAGGCAGTCATTTTATGATCTTTTTTCTTATCATTAAACACTACCAATTATTAATTCTTCTGGATTAAAAATTTAAGGAATCAATTGTATGGGTGATGTTTAAAAAAAAAATTATCTTAAAGTATAAACTGTTCAAAGAAAATCGGTCAAAACAGTTTTTTATAATTTGTTTTTAAAAGTAACGAGGTTCGGGAATACAGCTATCCAAATAAGCTCGTCATGTTTGGTATTTTACAAATTATAAGTCGTTTCACTTGTAAATTTATGAAATCATTTTCTTTCCTTCAAAACATCTAGATCCTCATTATAAAATTCACGGTGAATATAACCATTCAGTATTTTTCTTTATTAAGCATGGAACAAAGGCGATATAGCTACCTTAAGAAAATTAACCAAAATGTTTTTTCAACATTTAATAATTATTATAACATTTCATGTGCTTGTAGAATGCTAAGTTTAATTTAATTATTTTAAAAATGAACGTAAAGGAAAAAGTGTTATAATACAAATTCAATTCTTATGAGCATACGATGTTTGTGGAATATTATATTTCAATAAAGATATTGCTTTAAATAATATCATGGTTTATTATTGAATGAATTTTGTAATATCTTAAGATATTTTGTGATAATGACGAAGAATATGTACTTGGATTTGGATTCAGAATACAGTCAATATACTTTTTGTATGTATTTTTATTTATCTTATATACTCTTGTCATCAACATAAACTTTCAATGTTAGAATAACTTGTTTCGCATATGTATTATGCACGGAGAGAAATAAATTTAAAATTCTTTGAATAAATGAGTTTTATACTTGAGTATTTGTACAAAATAGATTATATGTTAAGTACGAAAGACAAGTAAGTCAAAATAAAAATCCAAATATTTTATCCTTTTTATTTCTTTTTAAATGACAACTAATATAATATGCTTAAAGAGAATTATATCAACCAGAAAACGTGTATCCGAGAATGTGTTTCCGTAAAAATGCAAATACAATATTCCACTTTACCGGACTTATTCTGTCTTTCGGAAACTGATGCATTGAACGAGTTCTGAAATTAACCGCAATTTCCAACGTCTTACGAGTTATCTCTGTCACTTGCGTGGCACAATCAACCGACAGACGCAACACGCTGACCGGGATATCGATCTCGAGGTTTGCCGCGTTTTAACGACATACTATCGGCACGCACCCCTCGTGTCACTCCCCCGAGTCCGCGGAGTGGAGGGGGAGGGCACTCGTAACCCTGGACGTATAAAACGCGCACACGTGTACGTGCGGCCAACGTGGCGTAAAAAAACCGCGATAAGCGAACTTTTAAATACTTAGCCAAACGTCTTTTTTTTCTGTTAAGTTTAGATCTGCTGCATTGCAAAAAAGCAATAAAATACAAAATAACGAAAACTATAATAATTTGTTCCCGTAATTTTATAGTAAACTTAAAGTTGACTTTTTTCCCTAAAAAATTACTTTGCTTGACCCGTGTCATTTTCGTTTGAATAAAGTTATCTATAAAAATTATTGTTCAACTTTTACTCGAAGATACTTTGATCTAAAATCAGGTAGTAATTCATTTACCTAAGTAAAAGCTTTTGAAAAAAGTCTTGCCTTAAATAACGACTGTGCTGTGCGTTGACTTTGGTAGAATGTCAGTAAATTTGATCTATTTCAAATGAAATGTTTCGAGCGCACCGTGGTGGATTTTACCGAAGAAAATTCCCTAAAGCAGTTTTTTTTTATTATGATTATCGTGCAAGCACAGTCAACTTTCTATCACCGCATAACGTCAATATGTCAGCAAACGACATTCTAACTGGAAGTCTAACTGAAATACGCAATCGTATTTCTTGGCTTCTACTTTCATTCGTTTTCAAGCTTAAGCGATTCTCGGGGCAATTCGTTTGCACTCTTGACGTTGCGTCATTGTTTATTAACGCGAGGCAATCGCGAAACATCGAGCCGTGAAATCGGGCCGGGTTTGCGCGGCACGCGAATCAAACGCGGCGACGAATATCGCGCTTCGCACGTGAGATTGCTTTATGCCTTATTCACGGTTCAGTAGCGGCATTGTGATGAAACTCGTTTAGAATTATTTAACATGATTACGCGAAATGATGCACACGAGCTCTCATGCGGGATATTGATTCGTCATGCTAAAAATATTTTCATACTTTCTTACGGCCGAGGGGTCGTGAAATCGGAATGCTCAAGTTTTTCACGTTCGAACGGAGTGGAGGCAATGACGAGTGCGAAAAATGGAGGCGACATGCTGTATCCTAATAAATGCGATTCCATTTAAATTAAACGCAGGTCTGCGTTCGAAATATCAATATCAAAAATCACTACTCTTTTCCCGATATTTATTTTTTATTTTTATTCTGTCGAACAATGATGTCCCAGGGCAAAGTACTCGACCATTTATTTCGTTGAATATTGATAAAATAATTTGAAATACATTTTCGGTACGTGTTTCATGTATTTATTGTTTCGTATATAAATCATTTAAGCGAACGTGTGAAATAAAAGAAAAAAGTAGGAAAAAATTGAAATGGTGAATGAAAAAGGGGATTTCAATCCGTAATTATTGATTATAAAGTTTTGTACTAATGATATGTCTCCCCGTCGTGCCGCGTATGATTGCAGCTAATGGAAATACAACGTGAAACGTGTAAAACAAGTACTTGAACGAAAATAAATAAATCAATAAATACATAAATACATGACGGTGCATTATTTTGCAACGCACTGTTTACTGCAAAGTATTTCAGTGTTTGAAATAATACATTTTGTTTTAATTGATTTAATTCGTGCCGTTTCGTTGCATTTATTTTTTATATTTCTCATCGTTTGTTTAACTGAATATTTAGTAATAATTTTGAAAATTCATCAAAGAATATCAACCATTGACATTATTAATTTCTGCTTTGTCAAAAGTGATGTACCTAATTAATCAAGTTTTAACCTTCATCTGGCAATGAATCGTTTTTCGAGCATGTCTGTGCTTGATATGGTTACATACGAGAAAAAATAAAAATCAATTTTATTACATGTCTGTGTATCCATCAGCATTAAGAGTTATCAAAGTGAAATTACTGACGTAATAACACATTGGCAATCGGCAATCTGCCGATATTGTTCGTAATGGTGATTTATAAAATTACGACCAGAATACCGATTTTTTCAATCAAGTCGAACAAATAATAAAAGCTATTGTTCCGGAGCTTTTGTCCTCGCGGACAATTTTTCAACCCGGAAATCGGTTTCAACTTATTTCAGACCAAACTCTTGTTTACTTGACATTAGTTAGTGGTCAAAGATTTGCTGACAGGGTTTTGAGGCGGAAGAAGCGTGACTGCGACCAGCCAGGTGAAATAACAGTCGAAGGACGTAAATCAGTACGAAGGGGTAGACAATGTAGGTGAGCGGGTAAATGGAAAGAAGGTTGCTCCTGCCGCTGTCGTTAGAATGAGCGGCAAAAGATACAGCAGCATGAGGGGGAGGGGGTCGAGGATGAAGAGAGTTTTGTCTAACTAAGCCAAGGGGTGCCCGTTGGGCAACCAAGCAGTAAATTCGATCGTCGGACGCCCTCGAGCGAGGCAAAATGGCACGTCCTCTGTTTTTCTTCGACGTCTTTTTATTTCTCCTCTTTCCGTTTGTTTTTTTTTCTTTTTTTTTAAGCCTTTATTTTATCCGCTCGTACCCCCACCTGACGTCATCGATTCGACGCGACGCTTTTCGCCCATTTGTCTACCTGCTCGTTGAAAATAAATAAATAAAAAAAAAATGGTATCAAAAAACAGATGAAAAAAGTAGCACTTTGTCGCTGACATTCAGAAATAGATTCATCTTTGAAATTCCCTCCATGTTCTTTCGTCAATTTAGAGTTTATTTCTACCAAACATCCGTTATGAAATTGAAAAAAGGTTTTGCGTAACTTAGTTTGGCTTTCTCTTCAAAGTACTTTTTACTTGATGCAATCGACTATCTTTTTTGAATAATTGTGATTGAAAATTTTAATTTTTTAATGAAAGTAACCTTTTCTTGTTTCGTTTCTTTGTTTCAATCCACTTCATTTGAATCAGCTGTTAGTTTATTTGTGCCAAATCAATTAATGTACGAATAAAGAAAATTCTCTTTACCGCTACGAAGCATATCTAAAAAGGAACGGAATGTTATATATGCATGTGAATCTTCTATTCAGTATAAAAAGTTGATCCAATTTGAGTGAACCAATGGCTACTTGCATTCAAGTGACGAAACCATTTCTTTTAATTTAATAGTTAGCTTGGAAAAACGTCAAATATATTTTTTATTTGATTCAAGTGAACTGATTTTCTTATATGCAAACATTTTGTTAAATATTCGAAGCTAGCAATTGAAAGACATTTTCTGAAGTTATCATTTATGTATTCTTGACATATGCGTGATACTATATTTTAAGTATTAAAAAGAGTATTTAAAATTGTTTTTATATTTTTCACAGTATAATTCTACAAAATTTAAACCGCTCCACTAAAAGTCAAGTTCATAAATACCATTTCGTCATCCGGCAATATATTAATTCTGACACGCTATTTGAAATTCTGCGAATGTCAGACAGAAATATAAATAAAATTCGAGCGATAAAGCGGGCGGAGATATCGCGCCCTCTCCAATGTCCGCGACGCTGAATCGAGAAGCATCTTAATATTTGCCGCGTCGCCTTGCTTAGTTGTTTCAACCGTTAAAGTTTTTCTACTTCAAACATTGAAATTGTTTTCGATTCATTTAGAAGAAAGAATATTAAATTTCACCAACATTCATTTCATTTCAATTCCATCTTTTGTGACTATTTATATTTATTTCAAAAATACATTCCCGTTGACTATCGTATAAATAAATTAATAAATTATTTTGTGTGGGATAGAGTGGACTTATAAAAATTATTCAAATTCAACACTCAATTGGTCACGGTGCATCGGTTGTGATTGTTTACGCAAACGTTCGCGATGCTCCGACAAACGACTGGGATTGGAATAATTTTGATTTTCGCCGTAATAGCGTAGTACGCGCATGAAATATTGATGCGCGCGCGTTGCGAATCTCGTCGGGGATTACGAATTCGATTATTCGCGCCGCGCGCTCTAACGAGACAACGGGAAAACCGGATGCGTACAAAGTGGTAAATCTTTTTTCCCTTCTTTTTCTGGTTTTTTGTGAAACTTTTATTTCTTATCAAAGAATGATACGTGGAAGAGAGCACAATACGCAAAGTGCCTATCATCCTGCCGGTAACGACTCATCTTCCTATTCTCGGTATTGAAGAGCTGTAAAACGTTACTTGGAAATTCGCTGTGCTAAGGTAAACTCGAACAAGATGATGAGAAGAATCTCGATGATGAGTCGAGGCGAACCATCGGCACCGCTTTGACGGAGATGGAAAAAAGCGAAATTACGGAGTGGATGACGATATTGTCTTACGAAACAAGCGCGATCAATTGGGAGACGATAAATAGTAGGCGAAAACACTTGTGAGAGACAATACGCGTTGGACAATAAATAATCGATGAAGGTTCGGGCAGGAAAAAAATGGCGAAAAAAGTTTTAATTTATTTGCGGCGCACATGAGGTATGTTTTTGACTGTAACCGAGACGTTTTTTTACGAAAATATTACATATTTTCGTTGGAAAATTGATGACGTTATTTTATCTGGAGTTCGTGACAGAAATTTGGAAACACACGGAACATATTTTCCATCGAAGAAGAAAATGAACAATTCTACGGACATTTCCCCCGCGATATTTATATGCCAATTTTTTATCGCTCTCTTGTACTTGCAAGATGCCTATATCGTACCGAGGGACCACGAAGACTGCGTGAGATTTGGCTCGGTGCCCCGAGTTAGGGCAAAATCTGACCCCTTTTCTTAAGGGATAAATCTAAAATTTGGCATGCCAATGCCATTACTGAAAAACGCATATCAACGACAGGTTCCGCCGAGAGCGCCGACCACAGTCCAAATGTATCTCGACACTGATCTAAACGTTTTTCTTTTCGCACCAACTTCTTCGCGTTTAATCGCAGTTAATCATGGCCCTACTGCGGCCCGCGTTTTCGTGTCCTAAAGCAAAAAGTACCGCAGAATTTATTCGATAATAGCGGAGCTTCGATGGTAATCGAACCATTCGCTGAAGCACGTTGATAGATTTTCAGGCGGATAAACACTCAATTACACCGACGCGGCCGATTTTTATCGCCTTATCGTCACTTTTTATTAGTTCAATTCCAATAATTCATACCAGCTCTTGATACGTATCAATTTATGATACGTAGGCCATTTTTCGTAAATTGTTTCCACTGCCAGGCATTATGTATGTTGATGTATTCAATTTCAACAAAAACCGTCGGGAAAAATCGACTTTTCGCCGTAATAAACGGAAGGTCGGCCATTTTACTACCGCTTACCAAACAAGGTCCCCCGTCGCTTATTCGATTCAGTGTCATAGAAATAACGTTACGAAAGTATAGAGTAAACTATGGAAATGTTGCGGTGATGTGTGAGTTAGTAATCGCATGCAATAATTCCAATTAGAGAGGTTGAAATAAGCGGAATTTACGCCACTGATGGATGCAGTCACGTAAACGTGAATTTGTTCAAAAGGAAAACTAAGAAAGTTGGTCTTTAAATATACATATGTATATAGATATATAATTCGAAATTGATTTTAAGGAACTACATTTGCTTGAACCCGTAGTTGGTCAAAGAACAATGTTCACGTTCAGCCGTTTTTGCCAAAAGTTGCCGCGATCTTCTAGCAATGCGTTATTTTCGCCGAGATAAAAAGATCTTTATGCAAAGTGCGCTCGTAAAGCAACTGACGCTACGTTAGATTCGACTGATGAAATGGCGCGTGACAATAAATAAATGAATAAAGTCAGGCTGGTACGTATTCGCGGCAACTGCGATGTCAATAGCGGCGGCGCGTTCACAAATGATTGGATGTTTATTGAAAAGTGTCGAAGTATTTCGAGGTTGTATATAACGCTCGGCAGACTGGCGTGAGTGTTTTGGAAAGAAGCTTCACGGCAAGAAACATGTTGCGAGGGTGGTTAGGCGGCCACGACCGGCATGTGGTGGGGGCTGCTGGATCGGCGGCTATGACTCGAGTTAAACTCTTCTTATGCAGCCCTCGGGGTTAATGGTCGGCGTTCGGTCGGACTGCGGAGGAGCGTCTGGCTGCCTGCCTGCCTGCTTGCTTGCTTGGCCGATTTCAGACATCCACCTATCAGCTGAGTTCCGGGCGGTGCGCGCGGAAATTCCACGCCATGGCTGGGTCAGTTTTCTCGCGACGACGTAAGTAATGGTCCGCCCAGGAGGGCACCGAATTACGCAGCTGACTTATGTGACACATGAATTAGAACTGCTTAAACTATTCGCACGTACGTCGAAAAAGCCGGCATCAACGTAAATCAATGATTTATCGTTTGTTTCAACGAATATGTTTTGTCTGGCGCGCCATAAATTCGCCCCCCCCCCCCCCCCGCAATAGCTCTTTATCTAACCGAAGATAACTATACACCCCCGGGATCGGTATCAAAATTTAACAAGCGGCTGTCATCACTGCTCGGGAGCGCAAACACTGCAAAATCTTGTGTAATAACTCAACCACCCGTCATCTGCCATTCCTGCATTGTGCCACGCTCTATGTTCCTGCTATGCGAAAATATCTTGAATTAGATACAAGTTGCAATCTGTACGTGAA
>JABFOV010004105.1:1358-14651 GCA_022817685.1 Aradophagus sp. ZL-2020 | reverse complement strand
GCATTAATATATATTAATGAATATGAATTATTACATTAATAAAAATATTATAATAATTTAATTAATATAATAATTTATATTTTAATTAATATACATGTACTTGGCGTACATTCTGATATCATTTACATTATTCGAAATATATTTTTATTCCGAAATATTTATATAATATTAGCAAAAACTCATTTTCATAGTTATTATGCAAAAGGTGCATTATTATAAAGCCTACTCTCGTACTTCTTTTTATTTTAAAATATTTATAATATTAGCAAAAAAATCAATAACATATTAATTTGGTAAAAACTACAGTATTTATAGAGTCAATTTTTGTACTTGGCCATAACTTTTTAAAATTTTAAAATGAGTATATGTTTCCGATTAGTTCGGTAAAAATTACCCATTCTCCGATTGTTTTATTTTTTCGGTGGAATGTTTGGTTGATACATAATGTCTTTGGTTTTTATTTACAATTTTATTTACAATTGTTTTAATGACGCTCGCATGTTACAATCTTTGATCTACATATTTTTTATTACGTTATTAACCCTTCGTATTTACCTACACGTAAAAGACTCATATCTACCATGAGAAACACGCACAACGCTTCGTTTAAATCTTTTTGGCAAAAATGACTCCTCTAGTCGGAAATCGAACACGAGTCTCCTGAGTGCTAGACGCTAACGCTACCGCTGATCCATCTGCTTCTACCAACGTTTCCTTGTTTAATTGAACAAGCTCACAGCACATTGTAGCTGTCAATTTTTCCTTCCATCATTTAAAAACCAAATAATTCGCCTTGATTACTTCAAAATATTTTCCAACAAAGATGAAAGATTTCTACCGAACTGTTCGGAGTTCTTATCAAAACTGTTGGATACTTTTACCAATACGTTTAAGAAAACAGTCTTTATTCCTAGAAAGTAAAAAGACACAAATTTATTTGTGAATAATTTATTTTTCACAATTATTATTTTATTATTACAATTATTATTTTAACGTTGAAAAGAATATGAACTGAAATACAAATAATATTTACTGTTCTATATCAAGTACCGAAAAAAAAAAAAAAAAAATCGTATTTCGACGTTAGATATTACCGAATTTTCGGTTATTATTCTTTGCTGGAATTTTACTTATTTTCAAATATACTGTAAACATAACTTTTAGGGGTTATGTCCCTCGAATACTGAAAAATGTGGTAATTGTTACACATCTTTTTTCTCAGTGCAGTAGTCGCTTTCCACGTTTCAGTTAGTCCGCTCGTTTGTTTCCGAGGAATTAACCTATAACATCGCTAATTACAAAATGCGGTGTGTTGTTGATGGGTGTAAATCCGATTACAATTGTAACTCAGAGAAAATATGTTTTCTTCATGTTCCGGCTAATGCAGAAGTAGCGAAGTTGTGGCAAACGGCTTGCAAAGGAAACAATACTTGAAATAGAAACCATGTGTTTTGTGAAAAACATTTCAAACAAAGTAACATTGACAAGACAAAAAATTTTATAATAAATCTGGAAATGTTGCAACAGAAGTAGAACGAAATGATTTATATCGTAACCGTCAAAGCCCGACGGTTAGATGATGCGCGAAATTTTCCCAGCCAGCTGATCGATCACGTGATCGATCAGCGCCAATTATTGGATCCTGATGCCGAAACCGTGACCCGCGCGCGATTCCCATTCATTCCGACGCGAGAGTTCTGACCGCCACGTCGCAAGTGCCGCAACGACTCGTGTCAAGCCGTAAAACCCCGCAAGTGCCCCGAAACGCGTTCCGCCGCGATCATACCCTGCTGAGCCCGGATACACGCCCGCCAACGCTGAGCCGACGTCGCTGCCAGGTTCCGGCGAGCCGAGTTCCTCGTGCACGGGTCACAAGTAAAATCCCGCCGCCAACTGTAAGTAGCGAACAAACTTGTGTTTGTGCCATCTGTCCGTGCGTGCTGCCCCTGGCAATCGCCTGCCGGGGCCGCCGTGGTCGCATCAATCGCGTCACGGCCTGGGAATCCGATTCCCCGCGATACGCAAAACCCGCGCAGTAACCGGGCTACGAAAAGTCCGCGTTATAATATATATTTTTTTATTTTTAATACTTATTGTCATGAGGTATATATTTTAATTTCTTTTAAATTGAGATTGTTATTATTCTTGGTTACAATTTTTTTTCTTTTAATTGATATTGATTCAAAAATTATATGAACAAACAAATAATTTTAGTAAATAAAAAATTGTGTAAAAAATAACATTTTAAAATATTTCACTTATATATTTTTAATTTTTTATATAATTTGTTAAATTATTTATTTGTGACAAATTATACATTTGATAAGATTGATAAATTTATTTACTGTAATCGATTACTTTATATCATATGTTAGGAATTTGGAATAATTAAAAAAATTATTCTAAACGAAACAGAATAAAACGTTAGAAAGCAAAATAATAGATTATTTCCTTTGCGTTAGTGCATTCTTTATTATTTGAAAATAATGTTTTTGCACATGTAAACCTTAAATTTCATTTCATATAAAAAAGTATTCAATGTTTAACCTTAACAAAAAAATTCACATAGGATCCTTTATAGGAATTTGACACAAGAACCTGCAGAGGAATCTATTCGGGTTACTATGTAGGATTCGGGGATCTGGGCATCTGGGCACCTATCTGGGTTCCTATATGGGTTCAATTTGATCAAATCATGACCTGTAAAGAAATCCAGATAGATTCCAAGGTGGTATATGTTCTTATGTAGAAACGCAATTAAGTACTTCTGTAGGTTCCGGTGTCAAATTCGTATATTGGATCCTATGTATATTTTTTTGTTAGGGAACCATTAGAATGAATACTCATGGATTATATTTGATTTTATTTAACTTATTATTTAATGGACGTATTCATTTTTAATTTTATGAATAAAATAGACTTAATGTTTTATTCATTTTATTTGTTATGACTGATTTATAGTCACCTTTATTGTGTCATAGGTTAAAACAGGGAACGATTCCAATCATATTTCCATGGACAGAAGCGTGAAACAACAAAGAGGACGAAAATCAATTAAGTGTCAATTCAGAGAATGAAACTTATATACTCCTTATATACCTCAAAAGTTGAAAACATAACATTTAATGATGTCAAATATAATGAGAAGTTAAGTATACCATCATTATGGTGTAGATTAGAATTACAGTGTGGCAATGTATGTGCATTAATATTCAGAAAAACAATACCTCGTTTAATAAATAATAAAATAGAGGCTGTCAATTTCAAAGAAGTAACATTACATGACACTTTAAACATTGAAATAAAAGTTTTAAACAAAATTGTGAACAATGATATATTCAAAATACGTGAACTTATTGATAGCATACACGAATTGGAATCAGTTATAAATTTAATAGAAGGGTACAACGTTTGTAATGGATTCATGATCGAATCTGAAGATGAAGATATACCAATTAATACAGTTCTTAAAGATTTTCTAGATACATGGAGACATAGAAGTTGTTCTTTATTATTACAGACATTAAGGCAGTGTGACAGCTGTAAAAATATGTTGTACTTATTGAATAAAAGAAGAAAACAACTTGAGGAAACTAGTCAAGAAAAAAAAAGTAGTAAGAATGACAAATTTGTCTACAGGTGACAGGGAAAAAGTTGAAATTTTGCGAAATCTGAAACATAGTGTGACGTGCCGACCCAGCACTTTAGTAATTAATTATAATAAAAAGGGGAATGACCCGAGCAAAGTGGCCCCAGTCACCTATATTCGGTGATCAGCACTCACCTTGTACATTCCTCAAATGTAATATCGCGACTTTGGCCAGTGAACCCGGATTTTACAAAATATTGCTGCGCTACGTCCGCCTTGGTCCCGCGAATCGCATGTTGAGTCAGCAAATAATTGTAAATCGGGCTGACTCTAAGAATTCCCGCTCGGTCATGAACATGACCGAGACTTATAAAAACATTCCCGAATTGTCAACAATCGGGAGTCACTACCTGAACGTTAAAGCACATACTCGCTTAAGTTTAATTATTTCACTTGTGTTCCCTCAGCTACATCGTTATATTTGTATTAGTCAGTAATCTAAATAAAACAGTATAAATCGAGAAATTTCTCGTGTGTCATTGATCTATATCGTAACCCACCACGTGACGGAAGGAAGTCACATAAATTTGGTGTCAGAAGTGCGATAGATCAAAAAACAATATATTACCGTCGAAGTATCACGACATTCAATTGGAAAAACTCCAAGGAAATCATCGATAGAAGCATCAGAAGCAACCAACCAACAAAAAAATAAGGGGTGAGTTAAAACTTGAATAATTTAAAAAAAAATTCATAATGGCTTTACGAATTGTAATAACATGAGACCCGGATTAAATGGTCGCGATGCCTGTAAGGCAGTCCCGATATGTAACGGTCAAAATATCAGTGCAAATGAATTTTCACAACATTTACGTCTTATTGCAAATGTATTGAAAGAAGGTGAAGAACGATCTTATATAATGTTGTTAGGATCTAGACTAACGGGTAACGCATTAAAGTTTTACCGCAGAAATTTAAGCGAATTTGATGACGTTGATATATTAATTAGTTTTTTCAAACAACGATTCCAAGATGGTAATAACGTTGTTAGTTGGTTAGCTGACATTAATCATGAATTTATGGGACCCAGCGAGACTGTTGGTACCTGTAGTTCGCGTATGGAAAGCAAATTACACCAAATTATAAGTAATATAGACAACAATCCTACTTTAAATGTTGCTATAAAAATTACTATGAGAGACGTTGATCAAGAAGCAGCTTTAAAACATTATCTTAAAGGTCTCACACAGCTTCAGAATGTGCGTACTGCTAACTCTAATGTCAGCAATAATGACGGCACTCCGCGTTGAGAGAGAATATGCTGACTGCACGTCTTATCAATACACTTTGTCGCGACGTAACACTGACATATATTCACAAGCACCTCAGATTACCTACTGTCTTATTTATGGTCGCGGTAATCGTGACTAAAATTCATGCCGAATATTAACACTTTAATGCTGCAAACGCACGGATCCGTATCGTTGTGAGTTCTGCCAATCAGATTGCGTAGTTGCATGTGTGCGTAAGAATGTCGTGAGTGGTAATGGTCACGTGGTTGCGGCGCAGTACCGGCATAACATGTTCAGTGGCCCGGATGATATTAATTTTATAGTGAGACTGTGAATTGTCGTAAGTAGGTTTATTTTTATTAATTTAATTGTATTTACATTAAAAGTGAGCTGTGGCACTCAGTAAAAAGTGTTCAAAACCTTTTATGTATTGATATATGCTTTTCAGGTTATGTTTATAGTCTGTTATTGTCAAACTGTCGAATAAAAAAAATATTTTGAAACATGCTAATTATTTTGGAATAAAAATTACATTAATCCTGCTTTATTGCTATTATTGCTTTATTTTTAATATTAATAACAGTCGTATTATTTTTAATAACAGTCGTTTTTTGTTTTAATTCACTATGTCCGTGAACAGAAGAAGAACTTTGTTGTCAAGGGAAAAAGGATCCATAGAAGTTGAAAATAATAAATTCCCAATTAAAAAAAGAAGAACACGCCAAAAATCACAGGCTAAGACAGTTACCGACCAAAATAACACAAGTAAATATTTTATTATATTATTTAAAAGTCATTTAAGCAAGCGTTTTCACTTTGTCATAACATTTTATACTTGTTAACAGGAAAAGCAGGTGTAAAAAGAAAAATGAATGATACGAACGAAAAAGTGAAGAAGAAACGACTAAAATTTACAGTAGGACATGATGTAATGAATTGCGATAAAATTTTAAGACAGAGCACTAATAATTTCAATACAAAAATCACAAAAGGTAGAAATGTTTTAGATATTGTTTATCATACAATTTCATGCATACTTTTATTAATAGGAAGCAACGTTATCGTGAATTTTATTTGAATAAGAATTGTATAATATATGAATAATGAAATAATAATTGAAATAAATACAATAATAAGAATAATAACGTTTTTTATTTTTTTTCAGAAAAAAATAAGACAAAAATGATTCCAAGGTTAATCCGATACGAAGTGCAGAAAATGTATATAGTTATACAGAAAATAATTACAGTTCAGATACATCTACAAGTGAAAAAAATGTTAAATTGAAAAAAATAGAAGATAAAGAAGGTTTGAAAGTAAATTAATTAAGAAAATTAAATGATCTTTGAAAATACAGTGTCTGATTTTTATATTTTAAATACGTTGAATAACTCTCAAATATCTGATTTATTATTATTATATTATTCATTATTATCATTATTATCATTATATTATATAATAATTAAAGTTATACTTCGTCACCAATATTTTATATAGTCACCTGAATATACGTTTTTATAAATTTTAAAAATATTATAATAAGCTTTTTTTTTTAATAACAATATTTAAATGTACTAACTGTTATTTCGAATATTTTCAGAAGCGAATAAAGACAATCTAAAGAGTAAAAAAAATATTTCTACAAACAGTGATTTATCGGATTGCCCTATAAGTTCTTCAGAAGAAAATAACAATTCGACTGACTCAGGCGAGAAGCAAAGTACGCCCAGCAATGAATTCAATCGTTTAAAATTTACTGAAAAAATAATTATTCATAACATTGAGCCATTTCATGAAGACACAGGCCCAGTACACGATTTGTCAGCCGGGAGTAATGAAAAGGCATATTTCAGTTTATTTTTTGATATCGAAGTATACACTAAAATGGCAACGGAAACTAATAAGTATGCAATTAAGCTGCAAGAGAAAGCTGGTGTCAAAGATTGACATTAGAAAGAAGTTACTCCTGAAGAGATTTGTGCTTATATTGGTGTAATTATATACATGGGTATAGTAGATTGGCCAAATCTCAAAATGTATTTTCGTAATGACGGTTCTATCAAGTGTCCTTTAATATCGGAAGCATTTACGTTATCCGGATTTAAAAAAATCAGCCAATACCTACATTTAAATAATGACGAAGAGCAAAATAAAGAAGACGTATTATACAAATGTCGATCTGTATTAGATATTGTAGATAAATTCAAACAGTTTTATAGACCTAGAAAAGATCTCTCCGTGGATGAAGCCATGATTGCATTTAGAGGGAGACATTTTGCGAAGCAGTATATGAGTCAAAAACCTACCAAAAGGGGTTTAAAAGTCTGGTGTCTGTGTGAAAGTGACACTGGATATTTATTGCGATGCAATATCTATTTAGGCAAAAAAGAAGAGAGAAATAAGGAACTATTGCTTGGAGAACAAGTTGTGATTAACTTATGCGAGCCATTTTTCAATAAATATCATCATATTTATTTTGATAATTTTTTTACATCCATCAAATTAATGAAATTATTATTAGATCAAAATACATATTCATGTGGCACTGTTAGGCATGATAGAAAATTGTTTCCTCAAGAACTGAAACCATCAGCATTGATCAAACTGGATGTAGGAGAATCAAAAAAAATGCAAGCTGATCAAATATGTGCAATTTTGTGACATGATAAACGCGATGTTAGAGTTTTATCTACGTATTTTGATCCTACAAAAGAAGTGGTTGTACGAAGACGTAAAGGCAAAGATAAGGTTGACATAACCATGCCACTTGCAATTTATAATTATAATCAAAATATGAATGGTGTTGATCTTTTCGATCAAAAAAGAGGTTACTATGATGTTACTCAAAAAAGCCGAAAATGGTGGAAGTACCTATTTTTTTCATCATAAATTGCTGCATAGTCAACAGTTTCATAATATATGATCAAAGTACAAAACCTCATCAAAGAAAATTATGTTTATTAAACTTCCAAGAAAATTTAGCTGTTCAACTAATTAAAAATTTTTGATGTAACAAAAATTTGATTGTTGCAAAACCAACAGAAGTACTCGATCATAAAATTAAAAAAATTCAAGGTTGTACGAGAGAATGTATTTTTTGCAAAACTCGTGGAACGAAAACACATCTTCAAAGAAATGTTCGGATTAGTTGGAAATGTAAAGCATGCAATCTGGCACTATGTCGATACGGTTGTTTTAATGAATATCACAAAGCCAATTTCATGAGTATTTTATAAGTGCTTGTAAAAGTAGTTAAACATTTTGTCTAGTTAGTAGTTATTTAGTAGTTTTATCTAGTAATTGAAAGTGTTATCTAATTTAAAAAAAAAGACGTTTAAGAAATTAGCAATCAAGTTAAAAAAATATTTTATTTTGTGTTCAATTATTAATTTATGGAGTTGTGATTTTATAATTATGTGATATGTGGTAAAATGTGATTATAAAAATTGTGTGATTATGTGAGAAATCTATAAATAATAATTTTTTGATAATTACTTGAATAAAATAAACTAATATAACAAAAGTGTAAAATGTTCATATTTATACGATTTATTTGTTTTATTAATTAATATTCTTTTAATTCCGATTGCATAAGCAATTAAAATGTGTAAAGCATCGTTTTGAATATTTGGAAATCAATGTATAATTTTTGTATTAATCTATTACTTTTTCATATTGTATTATTTTTCTATTATAATAATAATAATAATAATAATAATAATAATAATATAATATTGTGTTAATTACATGATCATTACTTTTATTTTAATGTTTCAATGTAATTTTTACTTCAAATACTTTTGTCCCTGAAATTTCATTGACCCTACGGCCCTGAATATGGTTGTCGCTTTCTCTTTCTTTTCTATTGCTCTTTCGGTTCGACAGCTGACTTTGCTCTGCCTCTTAAAATGAAGGGGGTTGCTTGCAGCATTAAAGTGTTAATATCAAAATGAAAAAATGAAAACCATCTGCGCCGTAATGAGAATCGACATCAATACAATTCAATAAACGGACAATATTTTAATAAAAAAAGTAACCGACAAATGAGTCAAAGATATATTTATTTTATTTTTTATATATATATATTTTTTTTTTATTTTTATAACAATGGTCAAAACCGGAATCAACATATTAACGCACAATATAATACCTACAGACGAAACAATTTGACACAACAAACGCATAACGTTATTTATGAACACAGAAATGTTATACCACGAACCTATCAATATATAATACTGGACAAAATCAATATTACGCTCAACAAAATCACGTTCAAACGCGACGAAATGCAGAAATTCGTACAATCACTAGCGAAGAAAATTCTGATGCGCCGCACAATGGTCTGAAACGCGAAATGATTTGAAACGCGCGCATGGGGAATAACTTTTGATTTCTTCGTCTTATATTGCTGAAAAATTTTTTATGCAGGTTTTTGGGGTCACTGAGTTTCATGTCAAAAACGAGTTTCAACCGATTATACGTGGCGCAGCAGTCACCATTTCCATATAGATATATTTTTAAATTATATTTATTTTTTAGACTAACAAATGTATAAAATAATATAAACGGCAAAACAAACCTTTGTCAGACATGTTTAATTACGATGTATTTAATGATACTGCCTATGGCTGTTAAATGCTATGTCTAGTAAATGCTTGGCACAACGTTTGGGCAAAACCTGGTATTAGTATGGCACAAATAATCTAGTAAGAACCTGGTAGATATACGGCAAACATCTGGTAGATATTCGGCAAAAATGTCCGTCCCAGATGTTTGGTAAGAAGTCTGTTAACTGTCTGGAACAGATCTCTGGGAACAGTCTGGCCAGGCAAATTTTATTAATTTAAGGGGGGGTTCTAGTTTAGAGGCACGAAAAATGGGTAATGTTTGGGATTTTTTTATGGGATAAATGAAAAGTTTATTAAAGCGGGCTTTGGACAATTTATTTGTACATCTTTGAAAATATATTACGTAATTTTTTTGTATGAAAATATCTGTTAATTACGTGGTACCGTTGCCTTGAGTTCGGCGATGCACGCGTGGTCGCAATCTGCGCGCAACGTTCTGGAGGTTTGCAGGAACTTCTGAATCAAAAATTTTTTTTACGTTAATTATCTAGATACAATTTGTGGGGCCATAAACCTAAATTTCATTAAGAAACTTGAGTGGGGGCAAAATGAGAGTTGTTTGAATATTTGATTGCCTTTTTTTCGGTTTTTTTTTGTATCTTCAAACCACCGTAAAACAATTGATTTCAACTTTTCTTTAAATATTAAAGGTTTAGGGCCCCCCAAATTCATTTAGAATTAATTTAAAAAAAATCGAGTTAATCCGATAACTCGTTCGAAGGCTAGAGAGTTGCGCGTATTTCAAAACGTTGTTTTGAGAAAAACGCGTTTAAAGTTTTACAACAAGAAAACTTCAAATTATCTTCTATTTACCATCAATCAGCTATTCCTGGGCCATACACCATATCCTCCTCTTCCACAAAAAACATGTTTTGTTGCATTAGAATGCGTCTTTGTTTGATTTTGGCTTGTTTAGCGTACGGATTCAACTTCGCAAAGTATCATTTGTAAACTGATTTCCCTGAAAATTTCTTTTACGCTTATGACTTGGAAACTTCTTATCGACAGTTTTTCGCGTGTTCGGCATATTTCAACGTATATTTTCGGCGTGTAAAAGTCTCAAACGTGCGGGATATTGAAAAACAACAACCAAACAGTTGGAACTAATATTTACATATTATTATTCCATTTTTACCGATTGCATATATTGTACAGCATTTTTAGCACCATTTATGAGGTGCAACAAGTGTTATGAAAAATAATTGGCCCTTTAACATTAGGGGGTAACGTTAAAACCGTTCCTTTTTTTTGTAAGCGCCTGAGTGCTGTATTTACCGCAGGTGCACGGTCACACTCAAGGGCCTGTAAAACCTAAAGTAATATAGATAATGCTTTATCCTTTTAGAGACTTATTGTAGACCCTATAAGGACTAAAAAAATGCAAAAAAAAAAATCGATAAATAAAAAATATTCTATTAAATAATTTTGTAAATATTATTTTATAATGAGCTACTAAATATAGAATAAAAACAATGAAAAGAACACATTTCTATGCAGAACGACTGACTTTAATTTTTTCAGAAGATACAGCTAGGAATCGAACTCGGTAACTTCGAGTTCGTAGACGTGGCACATAACCGCTTGGGCAGAGCGACATGTGATGACGAATATCAAATTACAGGTAGACATTATTCGTCCCAGACTATCGGGAAAACAACCGATGGAAGTCCCGTAGCAAGCACAATCATGATGAACGAAATGTTAATGTCATAAACGAAATTAACATAATGTTATAAATTAATGTTTTTTTTACTTAGATTGTTTAAACATTTATTTATAAATTGTTTAAACAATAACATTTTAAGGAAATACTTTGCATTTGTTTAAGCAATTGGACATTATGGAAAAAAAATCTTATGATGATTTTTTGTATGAGAAAAGATTAAACTTTTTGTTTTTCATATATTAAACAAATTATTATAAATAAATTATTTAACAATCAAATTGTTTAAAGAAATTGTTTCAACGAATGAATTTTGTAAAAATACATTGCAAGATTATTTTTATATCAGGGAATATTCAACTTTCACATGTCGCTCTGACCAAGCGGTTATGTGCCCCGTCTACGAACTCGAAGTTACCGAGTTCGATTCCTGACTGTGTCATCTGAAAAAATTTTACGTTAGTCGTTCTGCATAGAAATGTGTTTTTTTCATTTTTTGTTTATTCTATATATAGTAGCTTGTTATAAAATAAAATTTACAAAATTATTTAATAGAATATTTTTTATTTAAATTAATAAAATTTGCCTGGCTATAGACTGTTGCCAGAGTTCTTTTCCAGACAGTTACCAGACTTCTTACCAGACATCTGGGACAGACATTTTTCCGAATATCTACCAGGTGTTTGCAGTATATCTACCAGGTTCTTACCAGATTAGTTGTGCCATACTAATACTAGGTTTTGCCCAAACGTTGCGCTAAGCATTTATCAGACATCAATCCAGACAACTACCAGACAAATTTTTCCGCGCAACCCATTTATAGGACCATACATAAACCGGACGAAAATTTGTATGGCGCGTGTTTGGAATAATTTTTACCAGATATATACCAGATGTATTAACAGATGTATTCTGTAAGATAGCAGACCGTAGCTGGAGGTTCTATGGATTAGTACGTGTGCAAATTACACGAATTTTACCAGATTATATCTGTACTATTTCCACATGATAATCATCTGTATTTAATTTGTAACTCGGCCAAGATCCAAACTGTTTCCAGATTATGATGTCACGTTTTTGAAAACTACAACCATATTTAATCAGTATTTACACCAGATCTGTGCCAGAGAGGCGCCACTCTTTCGTCGGATATTTGCCTAACAAATTCCATGCATTAAAACATGTGGATAATGTTCGGATGCAGTATGGACATTGTCTGGTTTAAAATGTCATCCATATATAATCCAGCCGTATTTTTTCCACGCGGGATTATTGGAAGAATATGAAAAAAGATGCTTTAAGTTTTGTTAAACGATGTATCGAATGTCAAAAGAAAAAATTCGTTCGATTAAAAACGCGAATGCCATTAACTATAACCGATACTCCGAAAGACGCTTGGGAAAAAGTAAATTTAGATATTTTCTGCCCTCTTAGGGAAAGCAATGTTTATCGATATTTGTTGACTGCACAATGTTTATTAACCAAATTTGCATTAGCCATCCCGCCATGCTCGATTTATCATCCGCAGTCCAACGGAAGTTTAGAAAGAAGCAATCACGTACTAAAAACGTATTTAAAGTTTTATACTTCAACTGAATTAGATTGGGAGTTTTGGACTCCCTTAGCAATGTACGCATATAACACTTCAAAACACGAGGCAACTGGTTTTACATCGTACGAATTATTATTTGGAAAAAAACGTAATGGTCCTACAACTATTCCAGCAACTAATCAGACTTAACGTATGACGAATATTTATCAGATTTGATTGACAGATTATCTAATTACCGTAAAACTGAAGCTACGAATTTCGACAAATCTAAAGAGCTACACAAAAGGTATTATGACAGAAAATTAAAAGTATTCAATTTTAAGCCAGGAGAATACGTTTTTGAACTAAAAGGGCAACAATTTGGTAAATTTGATGACGAATACTTAGGACCAAATCGCGTGTTGGAAGTTACACCGATACATAATTATACATAAAACTCATACATAAACCATACATAAAAATCGCGCGAAATTGGCACACTTTGGAGAAGATGATTTAAATAATGTAATAAATCCGTAAATAAATTTCGGAATTGAGTACAAGAAGAATACATTTTTTTTTTTTTT